>JAFISB010000165.1:0-81156 GCA_022560015.1 Diplodia mutila | reverse complement strand
GGGGGGCGGGGGGGGTCGGGGGGGGCGGGGGCGCGGGGTGGGGGGGTGGGGGGGTGGGGAGGGGGGGGGGGGGGGTTGTGGGTGTGGGGGGGGGGGGGGGGGGGGGGGGGGGGGGGGGGGGGGGGGGGTTTGGGATTTAAGCCACTGGAATTGCTCGACTAGCCCTGGCGTTTTCGGCTCTTGTGTTTTGGATCTGTCTTTCTACATGTATAACTGTCAACAATTTTGTACAACGAAATGTTCTATATTGTATCTCTCTCCGAGTAGCCATCATGTGTTTTTTTTTAGAAAGGCTCTGTCCTAATCTGCTAGCGGATATGAGGATGCCGAGTTGCTTCATCAATCACATATGTTTCTCTTCACCATCTTGTTCATGATGTTGCATCATATGCAAAACCGAGGTGGTACCTGAAATCGCGTAGAATCCGACAGCGTCCCAATAAACCCATCGCGTTGGTGAGCCCGTAACGAAGCTTACTTGTGGGGTGGCAATACGTTCAGAAAGCTCTCAGCCTTATGGAAAATGAACGGGTCAACACCGCTCTAAAAACAAGGTCACTTCCAACAATCCCCCCCCCCCCCCAGCTGATGAGCTCCCCGCACGCACCCCACGGGGCGGCAGCCACCCGCTTCAACACCAGTGTCCTCGTGCCTAATCCGTCATTCAGACAGACAGACAGACAAGCAGCGAAGCTCCTCGCGACGCCACCCTCGCCCAGCTCACCTCTCCAACTTAAACCCCTTATAAACCGCGCAATATACAGTCTGTTTCTCTCCCACAGAATCAGCCTGCCAGTGTCGAAGTTAGGCTTCCTCAGCTAGAAGAACTTTCCTCTGGCTGCGGGGAATGGCCAATATGCCCAGAACGACTTGCTTCGCGCAAGCGTTGTAAGATATATAAGTCAGCATCCCCCCTGTTGTATGGTTAGGCTGTCGAACGCAAAGCGGTCAAAGGTGTTACGCATCAGTATGTTGTCTCGTTGCTGGAGGTGAGCGTCAACGCTTTTGTAGGTGACCGTCTTTGTTTGTACATACACAAGCAAATCCCTCAATATTGGTGGAGAGGTATTGATAGCAGGTAATGGAAGGGCCAGCGAGTGAGTACTGCTTACTTCATGATCTGGCAGTGCCGGTGCTCAGCAATATTCATGCAGATAGCGGTTTCGCAGACTACTTGCGCGAAAGCACTTCTGAAAGTAGGATTTTATACCTGTCCAACGCTCCCGTCGCCCCCATGCACCCGAGCCCTTGCCACACGCACATCAAGAAGCAGTCAAGTGATGTGGAACATGACTTCTGATTAAAATATTTTAAGAAAACAAACCGCATTTCCTCGGGGGTATCCTCAACTTCTGTACGGCATCGTAGCAGAAAAATCGAAAAGAAGAAGAAACATGCAAAGCGCAAAGGTGAAACCTCAATAGTCAACCCGTTTCCCTGACTGACCCAATTTTTGTTCGAATCCGCTCTTCCATCCCGTATCCACAAGTCCCAGACCAAAGCAATCTTTTCATAATCTCTCCAGGACGTTTCATGCCGGGGTATATGCATTCCCAACCACGAACCGAATCCAAACTCCGCTGGAGAAAAAAAAAATCAAAGCAATTACAAGATGTTAGAAAACCGAAGGAAAATGACCACGGAAGAGGGTGAGGTCAAATATGTTCAGCCCATCACGCTGATAACCGTCTCCACACCCCTCGTCTGCATGCTCGCGAAAGCCGCAGCCTCATATCCAGGCGGGGCAGCATTACCGATCGCTTGCATTCCATGGCTGCCCTCCAAGAACTCGGCGCTGGGCGGCGCGACGCTCCTGGGGGCGAAGTGTTCGTCCATCGCGGCGTCCATCTCGCTCTGCATCGCCTGGCTGGCGGCGCGCTCGGCGCGTTCCGAAGCCCCCTCGGCGCTCGTCTCGGCGGTGACTTGAACAGGCACCTTCAAGGTGATCGAAGAAGTCGCGGAGAGGGAGAGGGAGATGTCGAGGCGGTACAGGCGAGAGATGAGGCAGGAGTGGAAGGTGGGAATGAAGCTCTTGTTGGTGGGCAGCTGGATCGGGATGAGGAGGTTGGCGGTGTAGTAGGACCTGCCAGCGACGTAGGCGTTCGAGGGCTCGGGGATGTTCTTGCCGGTGGAAACGGCAGAGCAGTCGCTGATGCCAGAGTCGCGGCGGGAGACGGCTGGGTCGGATGCGGCGACAATCTCGTCCGCGGTGGGCGTGTGCTTGGTCCATTGCGCACCGGCCATACAGCGCGAAGAGAGCGGAAGAGATTCGGAGTAGGTACCTTGGGATATGTCGAGAATGACCTGCTCGCGGGACGGGAACTGGCGGCGTGGCGTGGTGGCGTAAAACGTTGTGGCCTTGAGCTTGCTGCTAAGACAGTTCAGCCTTGGAGGGAGGCTATTTTCGTCGGTGGGGTCGAAACGCAAGACAACTTTCGCAGAGGTGGTGATGGGACCATTGTCCGGCGTGCGTGCACCAGGGATGCGAAGGCTGCGTGGCTGCTGCGTCTCCATAACCAGTCTGCCCAGCTTCCCCTTGAAGATACCCTTGCGGATGTTCTTCTCTTGCCTAAGACGGTACTCTGCATCTTTTGATCCTACGACAAGAGGTGGCTGCTCCTCAAAGGCCGGCTTTACGCGCACTTTCTTGCTCTTGTCCACAAGGGTGACGGCCTTGCCGTCTGTCTCGCGCTCGCGGGTGACGGTGACCTTGATAGCATAAGAGATCCTTGCCATTTCCGGGGCGAGATCATCGAGAAGCTTGCCGCTATGGCCGGAAATGGAAGTATCGCCCATGCTGGGAGGCACCTGCAAGTGAGCAGCGCGAACCTGGTCATTTGCATAACGTTGGCAGGACTTTGGGAGAAGATGGGCGGGAACAACGAAAGTGAAGGGGAAGGTGTAAGTGCGGCCAGCCTCGGCGATTCGGGGCATGGGGAGCGTGGACTCGTCGATGGGCTGGCGAAGTTTGAGGAACTGATGAGTGGCGTCGGATCGCGAGGACATGGTAGGAGCAGATGCAAACTTGTCCACGAATGTGCTCGATTGACCTGCGATAAGGGCACAAGGTCAGCGGTGGGGAATGCCAGGGCAGGGCAGGGCTCGGCAGGGCTCAGGAGTACGTACCGACAAAGGCGATCTCTATGTCATCGAATCTGGTATCGTGCGGGGCAGTGACGGACACTTCGCCCTCCAACTTGTCCATGGTGGAAAACGAGGTGATGTAGCTACCGTGGCGGCCGCTCTCGCCCTTCAGCGATATTTCGATGACGGGCTTGTTCTGCTGCAGGGCGAAGTTCCGCATCTTGATGGAGATGGCGCTGTTTGCGATTGAGGGCGTGCGGGCCGACATGGTGGAGGAAGAGCGACGAGACATATTGGAGAGCGGAGAGAGGAATTAAGGATGGAGTATCAAACAAAGGACGATTTAGGCAGCCGCGGTCGCGGTGCGTAATGCACAGGGGGTTGAGGCGATAGCAAGTCCGGGGTGCGGATAAAGAAACTCGACGCTGGTTGGTCTCGGGGAGGTTGCTTCTGGCTGCCTGTTCTGGATGAATATGGGGAGAAGTGAGGGGCCCCAACCGTCAGGCGGCGACAGACGTGTCTTATGTATACTGCAATTGCATGACGGAGCAGCGCAAGGGTGTGAGGCTTGGGATTTTCGACATGTGCGGCGTCGATCTGAGTCACCGAGGGGAAGAATGGTGTCCCAAAACAGGCGCAAGCTTGACTAGCGGGCCGTGCGCAGGGCGTGGATAAGTGACAAGCGCGCTGCGGAGGGCCTGCCGTGCAGCACAGCGCGCCACAAACACGGTGGATGCTCGTCTGACTCGGCCGCCTGTCAAATCCACGCCTTGTCCGCAAGCCACAGATCACTGCTGATGCGGCATCCACCGTCTTGCTGACATATCGGGCCCTGACAAAGCTCAGCCCTATTGTGCAATTCCATGGTTAACGACAGAATTGCATCACCCGCGACCTCCTTGCCTTACGGGCGGTACAGGCTGGCGCGGGCGTCATCGGTGGTGCAACGCGCAGCAGCCGGGCTCGGCTCTAGACCGGGTGGGCCGTTTGTGCAGTGGTCGAAAGCAGCGTGCTGGAGTCATCCAAGCCGAGTTGGAGGGTGCAGAGTCGCGCAACGCGGCAGCCTGACCCCGTTAGTGCCGACTGCGGAGCGCCAAGCACCGCCGTTCGCAACTCCCCCGCTACCACTTTCCGTTAGCCCGCCGTTCAGGGAGTTGCCCATTGCGCGTTCCTGTCCATCATGCCAGCCAACTCGAACACCTTGCGCGCTGTGCCAAAGGGGTAAGGAGAAAGAAACCCTCTTCCGTCTCGTGGCCACCACCCGCAGCGACCTCGACCCGTCCGGGGCCTCATTGACCGGTTCGATTTAGCTCAAGCGCTTCGTCATTGATGCGTGTTTTCTTCCTCGCGTAGGGCGCGTGTGATTATCAAGCACCGGCCGCTAACCGACTTCCCGTGCTGCTTTGGATGTCGCCAATCACGCCAACCCCCCGTGCTGCTTTGGAAGTAGCCAATCACGTCAACCTTCCGTGCTGCCAGTGACGCTGACCCAATTCGCAGATGCGTGCAGTAAAACAGTGGGAGAGCCACGAAGAGTAAATTCAACCACTCGCGCAGTACGGAAGAAGGTACCGGTCCCATAACTTATATCGGCCCATTGCTTAAATCTCGCATGCAGCTCGCTGACTGTTGCTATCCGTTACGGGCTTGCCCCGCATAAGCAGAACTCACTGTTGCACTCGAATCCAATCGGATGCCGATGGAGATTGGCTATAGAGACGTCGTAGGCCGCGCGTGAAGCTGACTGTGTTTAGCAAGCCACGGGTTGCGGGCTGCGGAGTTCACTTACTACAGTAGAATGGAGCATCGGCTCGGTTCACCCGTTCGTCAACTGGACAATTACGTCAAAATGTAGACGCACCCGGCTCCACAACACTTGCAAAAGCACCACAAGATCGGACGTGTTGGTGGTGGGCAATGAAGCTGGGAACGTCACCACTCTCGGGATACAGGCGACGAATCAGTGTTACAAGACAGTATTCTGCGAGGCACAAGACAAAGCCGCCATGTGGTAGGATTCCAGGCTAAAATTGAGAATTCATGTGGTCCTCATCTTGAGCCATCACGGTACCAGCTTCTGCTCTCGTTGGACCTGTACTAGTACTGACGTAGTCTGTGCGGAACCTTTGGCGCCGAGTGTCTGCTTGGTTTCGTGTAAGAAAAAGCGCTATCAGGGTCATCCCCGACCTCTTTTGGCCGAGACTTCTCCACAGCATGAGGGTGCGGCGGTCATCATGATGAAGTCTGCCTTGCACCCTGAGGCCGCCTGACGATTGCGTGTTCGAGACTTCGCCACCACCATAGCAACGCCTCGAAGTTCCCAAATGAACCAACCTGTCTTCTTCGCTTCGTCTTAATAAGATGCTGGTGGGCCGCCTGATGGTGCAGAATATCGGTCGAAGTGATGTGAACATTTGTCACTCACGGGACTAGGGATGGAACACGGCTCGAGGCTTGTACCGCATCGTTTCTCCGTAGTCGAATTGGTGGTTTCTCGCGCACATTATTTGCAAATCTCCCAAAACAATATTCTTTAATCTTTCGAACAAAGGAAGCTGTACGCGTTCAGCATCTTAGTCTTCAGCGATCGCCCCATATTTTTAGTTGCGCCCTTCGTGATGGTTGTGGCTCCGAGTAAGCATCCAGAGGAGAGGGTTGCTGCAAGACGTGCGACGTGCGATTAGGCTCGTGGAGAGCTGTTGAAGAGTAATTTCCGAGAAAGGCGCCGCTTGGGAGCAGAAGCTGTTGTCTAGTATGTGAAGACGGTCCGGGCTCGATGCCATAGCGCAAATCTCAACGGTCCTCGTTTCACAGCAGAGGTCGGTCGAAGAGGGGTGACCATCTCAGAGCTCAGGCTTTTCTGGCGCAATTTGGAGACTTGAGAAAGGATGGCCACGTTTGTAGGGTGAGAAGTGAAACGTGAATTGGAGGTCTGGTTAGGCACCGTAGCATCCTTCGCCCCACTTGGTAAGCGTGGCCATGGGTATCCTAAACGGTCAGCCAAGAGGCCCAGAAACGTCCATGTCAACGCTCCAACGATGAGACGAAGCTGGGTTGGGAAAGGTGAAGGCGATTGGCGAGGCGAAAGGGAGGCTGGTGCGGCTGAGGGCAACCGCGCTAGCCGTGTATGGATAGCGAAGCGAAATAGACAGGGGTGTCACTAACCACCGTCCGCCAGCTGTCACTCTGACACCCTCTGCGCCTCAACCACCCTTGGACTGATCCTCCATGCATACCACGAACTCTATCTGCGCACCGGCGTGGCGGAACTGTGCCTGGAAAGAAATTGTTGTCGGTGCGGCAGGACAGACCAGCCAATCGTGTAGCTGCACCTTCCCCAGGAATGACCCTCGAAACCTTTGCTGTCTCTTTCCAGCGCGTCATCCTCAATGCGCCATCTCGGCGACTACATGTCGTCTCGGCAGCTACTGTTCCAGCCACACTCTGTCTCCTTCACCGGATGAGCTCCCGCCGACGGTGATGCAGTATTGAGCTGACGGCTGAATTCAAAGCAAGACAAGGAATCTGCGTATGCTTCACGTCGCCTGTGTCCAGTGAGCCAAAGTGCAGACCGAACGCTGACACCATCCCGTGTTGCACGCCTCTCCATCCGCATAATAGAGCTGTCGTGTCTGGATTGAGATGGATTTGTCCGTAGGGTCCCCGGCGCGATCAAAGGGAATCGCGCCCGCCAGCCCTGAGTTAATCCTGCCAGCGAATGCTCGTTCTTTTTCGACTTGTTTAGTGATCGAAAGAAAGCAGCAAAAGCAAGCCACACGCGCAACTACGGGTAGGGCTGCCCGCCTCGACGCCCAGGAATGCTAGTCCAAGTTACGTGTTCGCTGTCACAGCGTGCCGCTCAGCCTCGTCCCGGAAAACCTTGTCCCTGAATACCACCGCATTATGCGGAGTTAGGGTCTCCCGCCAGTGCTTAGTCTATTTTACTCGATCCGTCCGCAATGTTATCCCCACGCCTTCATATTCTGTCTCGCACATGTCCTTCGTTCCCATTTGCAGAACCAACCACCAGACACGATGACGACCAAGCAAATGGACGACGCTCCTCTCCTTCCTCAAACCGTATACGACCCCAGTGGCCATGGCCGCGCACGACCCATTTTAGCCATGCCAGGGCGAGTTGGAAGTGTACGCTCTGAACAATCTACCACCCGATCCTTTCGCCCGGACGCACACGACAGTTTCAGAGCATCCTATATACCGCTAAATGAGCCGGGATGCACGAACACGTCAACTCAGACTTTGCCTGCAGACGCTACCCAGTCTATAAGACCTCCTGCTCAAGCCGCAATTCCACCTCTGGCCTTCCGCAACGACGACGCTCAACTCCACGACTACAACACCTCGCCCTCAGTCGTCTCATTCTTGAACCAGAACGGCTTTCCCCAACCCAAAGCTTCTCAGCAAACAAACGCCACGGTGATCGGCCGATGCACCTACGAGGTCACCTTGGATCGCGGCTACTTCAACAACTTCCTGCCTTCCCCCACCACGAAAGAGCCTGAGCGATACAAAGAACTTAGCTGGCACATCAACAAGAGCCCTTTGGCCAACGATTCCAAAGATATACCTGAAAACATGTCTACCATGTCTTCGAGCCGAAGCCTCCCGTCTGCAGACAGCAACATGTCCTTCATGAAAGGCGGCTCTGGATTTGAAAAGAGCGAGGAGGACCTCACACTGGTGCAACGAGCAAAGAAGACGAGACTTACGACGATCTTTCTCGCTCTTGTGGCTATCATTTTGTTCCTCGAGGAATGTGTCATGGGTGCTGTATGGGCGTTGTTGCTCTCGAAACGATCCAACGGTGCAAGTGCCTTCGCAAGAGGTTACTTCGAGAGCAAAGCCATGAATTTTGTCGGGTCGGCCATCGGGGCCCTCATTGGCCTCACCATCCAATGGTTCCTCTACCCGAAGCTCTCTCAAAGCCGCGTCGCGCTCCAGCTGTGGAGCTTCATCCTCATCTTCCTAACCTACATGGGCTGCTGTATTGCAGCGGGCATGGCCAAACGACTTGAATATTGATCACCCCTCCTCGTTCTTTTCTTTTTCTCTTACTTTTCCCTGTATCTATCACTCTCTTTTCTCATTATTTTTCTTATTTTCTTCTTTGGTGTGTTCTTTCGGCAATTGCCGAAGAAAGGCGTAACCGGGTTGGATTCTGCGATACCCTTTTCAGCAATCGAGCTCTTCGCTTCCGGTCGAGCCAACCGACTCGCCTCGACTAAACCGACCCTCGTCAACCGCTTTCAAATTATGTACATCCGACTGAGTGGATCACCAATTGAGAAAAAAAATCCTTTTAGACCGGTGTTTGTTCCTCCGCGGATAAGAGACTTGTCTGATGCACCCTTGCATGCCAAAGGAACGGATGCCCCAGTCACTGGAGACATGGATGAAAGCGGTCTCGGCTAAGGATCGTGATGAAGGTCATAGCACAATGGACCGGGTGCATCATCAGACGTCGGCTGTTCCCTAGAAACCCCACCAAAGGCGCGCCAGCAGTTGACTTTCCAAACATTCCTCATGTTTCAGCGGGTTGACCCGGCCGGAGGAGGGCCCACGGTTGGATGCGGGAGAACGGAGTCCATGTTTTGAGTCGTAATCAGGAAACACACTTCCGCGCAGACATTCTTCAGCAAGGAGGGGGAAGTCCAGAACTGTAGCCAGCACGGCAAATCTTTTCTTTCTTATTTTTTTTCCCCCGCTGAACCGAGTCATTTCGACCGAGAGATTTTGAAGCTTCCTCACATACATATTATGGTCTTGTCATCGCTACCGATGAAAAACAAAACAGCATAGAGTAGCAAATATCAACGATCAATATTGATAGCCCTCACCGGAAAGCTGATGGCCCCACGAATTGATCCACAAAAGGTTCCCGAGGACATGGAACAGCAAGAGTGCTAGCGGAATGCCAGAGAGGTTCTGGGCCGCGCTAACGAGCGGTGGTCAAAGAGCAGCGAGGGGAGCGGGAAAAAAAGCGCGCGTGCGCGTTTGCAGCAGGCTTGAAACGAAAGGGTGGTGCGGGCGAGATGGTCTGGCCGGTGGGCAGGGGGGATCCATATATAGTTAAGAGGACCCTCTGGCCCTTTTTGCGAGCTGTAACGGCCCCACCGAGGCGCCTAAATCGTCTCCGCCCTGCCGCATGCTTTAGCTCGCGCCCCAAGCTTTTCCACTTCTTGGCTAGCCTTGCCCCTGCTTATGTACTTGCAGCTCTATCTCATGGCGGTTGAGGTAGCGGCGGCGGTGGCGGCGGGTGGTTGACGCCATCATCAACGTCGGGCGTCCCGTTGACGATGAGTTGTCGTGTGTGGCCTTTTTTTTCCTTCTCCACTGTTGGACCGCGCGCCTGATGGAGGATCGCCGCAGATCGCCGGCGCATCAGAGAATGGAAGGGCCACCCGCACTGGCTGGCGCTTGCGGAGCGCTGCCCGTCACGACCGCGGAAGCGGGCCAGACACAGAAACTGAGGTCAGTTGCACTCATCAGCTCATCAGCATCAGCTGGGGCCTAGAGAATCCTCGTGAACGGCAACCAATGGCGCGTAACGGCGACGTATTTTCGCAAAATATGGTCAGGGCAAGCTCTCGCTAAACACGCTGAGCGGGAGTGCCGCAGAGGCGGGGGCGTTGCGATTGGCTGCGGGCCTCGTACGCCGCTGACGACCCGCTTTCCGCACAAGGCAGATGCGATTCCCCCGGGGCGGAGGGGAGCTGAGAGCAACGTACGATCATGTACATCATCTGATGGGCCGCGACGCGTGCTTGGTTGCTAGCCGCTCTGTCAAACGGGCTGGTGGTTCGGTGGCCAGCGCGGAGCGAGCGCTCATTGGGTGGGGTGGGAGGCGATGCAGGCAGGGGTGCCTGCCCTAGCTCAGGCCTCCGGGCGCGTAGCCATCGCACTTCCTCTCTTCGGTCACTACACCCACACACACGACTCCCCGACTCCCACCCTCGCGCCGCAATATGGGCTCGTTTGCACCTGCAATGGCCCGGGACCCGGCCGGCGAGCGCGCGCGCGCGACGAGCAGCGGCCGCCACGGTGGGGACCATTGACTGCTGTATAACCCAGCCTGCCTCCCATGAGAGACGTCGCTTTTTCTTTTAGCTTCTCTTTCACTTGCTTCTGTTCTGTATTCTTACTTTTCTGCTGTGCTTGTGTAGCCGCCGCAGCTCTGACGTCTCGGGCTGTACCGCAGCTGCCTGGTCGCTGTCGAATTAGCCTTGCTGCATTTCTGCCTTACCTGTGGCTCAGCCCTTTTCCTCAGCCTGTCCCTACCCTACTACTTTACTTTCTTGAAACTCTGTTGGCTCCCGCCTTCTTTTCTCCTCTCTCCATCCTTCAACACGCGCCCTGCCAATCCCTCCGTCTTCCCAGCGCTTCTCCAAAACAAGCCTCAGTTGTTTCGCTTGCCATCCCATCCACTCAACCACCGAAACAACCAACAAGGGAACCGACATGGCGGCGTACCACCAAGCCACCTCATCCACATCCTCCTCCTTCTCCCGCCCACCCTCATCCGTCGCCGCCCATCACGGCGGCCATCATCCCCAACTCCGCCTCCCGCTCTCCCACCACGGCCTCCCGCGCGGCCCCACCTCGCCAGAGAACAGCTACAGCAGCCGCTCGCAGCGGTACGAGCCGCTTTCCAAGAACGCCACCAGTACCACCGCCACCCCTCCGCTTCGCCAGCAACATCACCATCATCACCACCCAGCCAGCAGCGTCCGCCATAGCACCACCAACAGCAACAGCCGTCTCTCCGACGTCAAGTTCAACGATCGGAACTACTCCAGTGACGACGATGACGGCGACGACGTTGACGATGCTGACTATGACGACGACGACGACGATGATGATGACGACGGCTACCACTCCTACCCCTCTTCCCCTGCTGCCCCCACCTTGTCGCCGCCGCGCACCCCGGGCCACTTCTTCCGCCTCTCCGTCGCGTCCTCGACGTCGAAGACGGACGTCGACGCCCCGCCCTCGCCGCCCATGACGCCCTTCTCGCCCGGCGCCTTTCCCGGGACGGAGTCGGAGGAGCGCGCCCAGTGCTGTCCCCGCTGCCGGTGCAGCATGCAGGGAGAACCTCAACCGCCGGCGCTGCCGCTGCTGTCGACCAAGCTTGCCCCGGCCGCCGCCGCGACCACGAGGCTCCAGACGCAGCAGCTTGCCGGCGGCGTCCAGCGCGCTCGCTCGATGGACGAGATACCGAGTCCGATCCGGCGGATGATGTCGACGCGGAGCGTTGGTGGTACCAAAAGCACGGGCGCGCAAGAAATCGACCACGACGACGATGACGACATCATCGATCCTGCGGTGCAGAGGGGGTTCGGCAGCAGTCGCAGCGGTGGCAATGCGGCTGCTGGGAGAAGCGTTGTCGTCGGGAGGCCCCCGTCTTCTTCGTCGTCGGCGTCTTTTGCGGCCAAGTTCGGGAAGAAGATCAAGCAAAAGTTGAGCGCTGCTGGCCCGAGTCCCAATCCGAATGCCTCGGAGGCGCAAAGGCCCTTTTCTTCTTCGAGCAGGGATAGTGGTAGTGGCGGTGGGAGGATGAGGGCGTCGTCGTCGGCGGCGGCGAGGGTGGCGGTGAGCAGCAGCAGCAGGAGGGTGGAGTATGAGGAGATGGAGGATGTGCATTGGTCGGAAATATGAAAACGCGGGGACGTTCTTTTTTGTTGCGAAAAGACCCCCGATCCCCCGGTCGTCAGAACGCGCATTTTCGTCAACTCTCATGCAGAGTGCCGGAGGTGCTGTTTTCGCCTACACTCATTGTCGTCATGTGGAACGTGGGAATGACACGCCAGGGAACAGCCCCTGTCAAGCGAAGACTCATGTATACCTATCATTTTTCCCGCTCTTCAAGATCTCGAGATCGACTGCGCAGAACCATTGTCCTGCCGATTATCTCTGGTCTTGATGTATCCGGATACCGGCCTTCCTCTCTCCACGGTTCAGTTGCAGTACTGCTCGGAAGGTCTATAGTCACGCTCTTTTTGGATATTGTCTTCACTGGATCTGGCGTTTCACGGCGTTTTCTGGAACGGCTTTCCTTCTACTTGTTCGGCGCCTAGGAGTACCAGGGCCAGGTATGTTGTTGGATATATAAGATGATGTATAGCTAAATTGCAACAAGTTTGGGGCACGGGAATTATATCAGGGGGGTTGAAAGGTATGAATGATCTAGATTGAGTTACCAGAAGTTGGATCAAGAAACCTGGTGGCGAAGTGATTAAAACTGTCAAACAGTGACAGTAGACCTTTATTGCTCAACGGTGGATCGGTCGATGTTGGATTGAACGGTAGTTCGTTACCTCTGACTTTCCAGCTCGCCACCCAGCATATAAGCTAGCATGTTTGCTCATGGTATGTATGCATGAGTCCAGTTCCCTCTGGGCAATGGTATGGGTGTATATTGTGTACCTTTTCATTCTTTTTGCTGAGTCTCAGTCTAGATATATATTTGTCCAAGTACGCATGCTCGACCGACGAGGAAGGGAAGAGGTCAAGCTGAAGCAAAAACGACCAAAAACCAGAAGAGATCAGCCGCAATACCACCGTCTTCCAACGCAGCCCTACATGTACGTAAACCTTACCCACCTCCTTTCCTCAGCGCACGAAACAAACCCACCACCTCTCCCCTCCGTCCCCACGTCCGTCGCCGACCGGCACGCACTCCACGCTCCTCCACGGCCGCCGCTGCTGCCGACGACGGCCTTCCGCGCCCTCTCCCCCACCCTTCCGATCAACCGCGCCACCGCCCACCAGCACCTCCCACACAAACGCCTCCCGACCCCTCAACCCCGTCACCAACGCCTTCCGCATCGCTCCACCATCGCCCCCGCCACCCTCGCCTCCCCCGCACCGCTCCACCGCCCCCACCACCCCGTCCAGCTCCGCCCGCCTCTCGCGCAGCTCCGCCGAGACGAAGGGGACGGAGTAGCGGCCGAGCAGGGTGAGCGGCGGCCCGATCTCATCCCCTTTCGATCCGGACCGACGACGGCGGCGACGGGCGCGGTGGTTGGCGCGGTGCGGGACGAGGACGAAGAAGCGGGACGCGTGCGCGCGTCGGACGGCTTGGGCGAGGTGGAGGAAGGGGTGGACGTCGTCGGCGGGGATGGCGGTGGAGAGGGGAGGAGGGGGAGCAGCGGGTGTAAGTGTCGGGGCTGCTGGTGCTGGCGCTGTCGAAGTTGCGACGGCGAGGGTGGAGCGGGCGGAGGTCGTGGGCGTCTCGACGAGGGTGGAGCCGGAGAGGCGGGTGCGGGAGTGGCGGGTCGAGGCGGGTGGGTAGTGGCGAGTTGCGGGTCGACTGCGGCCGTTGGAGCGTCGGCTGTTGAGCTCCTCCTCTTCGGTGAAAGTTGTCCAGTCGAAGTTCTCGGAGGGGGGAGAGCCAGGTGAGCTGCTCGAAGTCGCATCGGGCATGGAGCCGTGGTGCTGAGGTGTCGAGCTTGAGGTGGTGGACGTCGAGGCAACCCGCTTCCGGGCGATGTCGTTGATGATGTCCGTGACGTCGTGCTGGGTGCAGAGACGCCACGCTTTCCTGCCGTTACCGGCCTCGAGGACGGCTACGCAGACTTCGAGGATGAATCTTGGTTGATCGGTCGCGCTGCCGTCCCTCATCTTGACCTGAAGGCCGCAGGCATCGTTGGCTCCGTAGGGTAGGTTGAGGAAAAGGCAAGCGCCAACCTTCAGCCCACGCGGCTCGACCCGGAAGTCGGACGTACACATGCGAACAGGATCGCCGGAAACGCTGATGTCTGTGAGAGCCACGGCTCTCGGGAGGCTGTCTGGATCGACTGCGGGAGGATCTATAGCCGCTCTGTGATGCTGTGGAAGGAGCGGCGGGTCCCAATAACGCCTTTGGAGACCGATCTGGATGTATTCGGACCGTGCTATTTGGATGGCGACCTCGATTTCGAGCTTGGTTAGTTGAAGTGGCGGTGCTGGCGGATTTCCGTTGCTGACGTTCGAGCTGTCCGAGGTACTAGTGGAATGAGGTTGCGTCAAGTCTGTGTCGGTTTTAACTTCGGACAGGGGTGATGGCGATGGTGTTGATGGCGCGTATCGGTGCTCTTGTGATCTGGCCACAGTCCTAGCTTGCCGAAGATCTTGCTGCGGAAACCGCTTCTTCAGTGGGCTTGGCTGAGGTGACTTCAAAGATCTGATCTCTCCGTCTGCCGATACGGTGAAGAGGATAGTGTTGCGCCCCGAGGAGGGTCTACCGGGAATCGCCATGAGTATTGACTCAGTGTGAGCGACAGCAAATGTGAAGACTTGTGTGTGTCGTTGCGATAGGGTTGAGGTTTTGCCTCGGGTAGAAGAAAAGGAATAGTCGATGGGTGGACGTCGTCGGGGGACCATGGCTACAATAGAAAGACTCCAGAGATATAGACAACTCGCAAAGGGAACAACGTGAGGTGAGACTTCACAAGACAAAGATGGGTGCGACTGTCTCGGGTAGCGGAAGCCATTGTTCAGCATTGTTGAGACTTCACCGGGGTGAAACATGCAGTTCTTTGTCACTTCATAGGTAGCTTGCGTGAGGCAGATACTCAGGCGCTGCCCAAAACAACGCCAGTCTTATTCTTAAATCAGTCCGACCCTGAAGCACGTGCCTTAGATCCTCGAGACTTACCATTGTTCTGAATGACAACGCCAACTTCCTGTGGGCCTCTCCAAGTTTCCACCAGGAACTGCGTCGTCTTGACGAGCCACTGTCACAAAATCTTCTGTTGCCTACTGCACAGGGCTCTAGCTTGACTTCTACCGCATGGCCGTTATAGCCATGGAAGGTGACAGGTTGTCTTGAAGGTTGAGGACCGGCATAATGGCTCTGTTGAACGGAATCAATACATTCAAACAAAGCAGCGCAAGAAGTAGGCATGATGATGCTTAGTATCTCGGATAAGTGCTGATATACCGCAGTGATGGAACAAAATAAGGGCTGCCATTTCTCGAACATAGACGTATGCTCGGTTATGTATCCCTGTGCCGCAGCGAACGAGTGGGATCATGGGGGCCATATTTTCAGTCAACGCCTGAAACTCTTGGGAGGATATTTCTGAAGCAGGGCAGCCTTCTGTAAGCTCTTTCAAATACCTTACCGGGTTGGTATATGTTGGCACAAGGACAGCCCATCGGGACCCATGTGAACAATATGCGGTAACGCACCTCGACCGGCCTGTGATCGCATTTAAAGGCCCGTGCCTGTATGCTTCGAATTTCCTCGCAGAAAGAGTGTAGAATCTTTCGCGCTCACGGGAGGGTGAAGTATGCTGAAACTCGCTCGACTTACATGTGAGACCCCGGCCACCCAAAGTATTCTGCAGTCTCCCGTTATAAACCACAGCATCACAATACAACGGCGCGTTGCTTCAAAGAAAACAAGACTCCAAAAATCAATTGCTTTTGTTTCCTAGAGAGCAAGGAGACAGCTATATACACACAAAACGACTGGTGGGGTATATTCTATGCAAGCATGTGATCGTCAAACCAGACAGCCAATCCAGACACCAGGTGGTACACTGTACACTAGCCGCTTCGATTGCGGCGGAAGAACCGGCGGAATCGCTTTTTGGGAAGCTCAGGCTCTTCGTTGGCGACCTCAGCGGAACTCTCCTGACCATTGAGCAGAGCCCTTGCACTGTTGTCTGCAATCCAAACTTCCTCCAGGCTACTCGACATGTTAAAATCATGACCAACGGTTGTGGGTTGAAAGACTTACGGCATGACGAGGTTCGGATTGACATAGTGCTGGCCTCTCTCACGTTCTTCATCGATGGTGGGCTGCTCCACCTGTGGAGTAACTAAATCGGACCGTTCAGCTCTCCGCAAGCTTTTCAACGCAATGAAGCGCATGAGCGGCTTGTACGAGTACGTGTAGACGTTCCAGAACCAGAGAGTGGACATGATCAAAGGAACGAGGAGAGCTGCTCGCCAAAATGCTCCCTTCAAGGCCAATTGGCCTGCCATTGTAAGCTGGAACAGAATCAAGCCGACAATGACGCGATCACAAATCATCGTCCAACCTCGGCCCGTCGAGTGTTGACGATGGTCCATAGCATAGAGCAACTGGTATTTGTGCACGAAGTGACCGATGACAAAGTATATCAAACCGGCCAAGAGGACCATCCAAGACGAGCGGAGAACACTGTACACAGTGCAAATGATGAAGATCAGAATCGTCTGCGGAAGGTAGAAGCCGTAACTGAACACCGGAGGTTGGACCAGCTCGGCATAATCTATGCCAATGAGTCAATCAAAGAATACGAAAGCGAGGGAGAGAAAACTAACCACGCGGTGTTTTTGCACCCATTAACGTGATGGGATACAATGCGACAGAGCCGAACTCCAACAGTCGGAATGGGAAAAGACCGATACCTTGGAGAATGACGAAATTGGTGTAGAAGTTGAGGAGACCTTGCAGAGATAAGGCAAGAGCGTTGGTGATCTTGGTGGCATCTCTCAACTGCTCGCCAATGTTCTCAAGTAAACCCCAGAAACCCGAGGCCGTACCCAAAACGGTGAAGACCACGAAGAAGTTGAAGAACACGAAGAAGAAATTCTTCGAGATGCTACTACAATCAGCACAAGGCAAGCTACGCGAAATTGGACAACTTACACAGAAAGCTCAACGTCACCTTGACCAATCATTCCTTGGCAATTTGCGAGCCCTGAGAAATAAGTTAGTATCGACTTGCAGGGACAGATCAGGAGACGCACAGTCATAAAGGTACGGAACGAGAACGTTCAACAGAGACACGAGTAATGTGGGGAGCTGTGTGACAATAATGGACTTAATGTTCTTGTGATATTCAACGGCATCCTTGAAGCCGGGGAACACGCGGTCTATCGAATCAATACTCAGGAAACCGGCGATTGGCACGAGAATCAAGGTCCACAGCACTGTCAGAAACCCGATGAGACAGGTGATGGACCAAGCTCGCATCATCCTTTCCCGGCGGGGCATATATGTGTTTTGCCAGACGACATCCGAAGGCGCGGGACTGGTATTTGCTAGTAGCTGCAGCGGGGACGGGTCAAGAACGGCCTGGACAGCCATTTGCTGGGAAACAATGTCAGCACCAAAAGGAGAAAGGGTCTCCGCCGCTACTTACACAACTGGCAACGCTGTCCATGGTGACAAAGGCGAGCGGGGTCGGCTCAAACTCCTTGTTGCGCAACGTTTTGATTTCATCATCGAGGCGGCGCAGCTTCTCTTCGTAGAAATTGATGGCGTCCACGTTCCTATACCACACCTTCAGGCGGCCGTACCAGATCTTGACCAAGGGGCGGCTACGATTGTAGGGCGAGGTAGAGCGACGCGAAATCAGGGCTCCATTCCCAAGAAGCTGGGCACGCTCGCTGTCGCTTGCATAGGGCTCGGGCGGAGAGGGCTGAGAAATGGGCAAGGATTCGAGATTGCGCTCGACGCGGCGCTGGCCCAAGTGGACTGTCCAAGCCTCTTCCAGCTTCCGCAAAGTCAACATGCGCTTGTCCATCAACTCATCAAGAGCCTTCCAGTTCCTGCAGAGCGTGACGCTCTCCACGCGGCCGATCTCCAGCTCCTCGACGAATTCCTTTATCTTGGTCTCGGAACGTAGCTCCGGCGGGATGCCCGAGAGGCGGATGGTACGGTCGGTGACGGTAGTCTGGCTGCCAAGGTACTCCTGGCGGATCTCGATGACGCGCCTCGTCTCGGAGACAATCATGTAGGCGGCAAGGCCGGTGAAGAGGTATGCGAAGACGAGGTACATCCAGAGGTAGTCGGTATGGGAGAAGTCCCAGTAGGAGTAGGAATCGGAAACGCTCCAGCTCGAGTCGACCAGGACGGGGCCATTGCGGCGGCGCAGCTCAAAACCGCCGTCGTCAGCAATGGTCTCGTTCTTCTTGAGCTTGCCCTTGCTCGTGTCGGGGAAGCGCGAGTGGACGGGGTTTATGACGACGACCGAGAAGAACAAGGTGAAGGAGAGGAATTTGATTGCCATCTTGAAGAAGGCCAGGAACTAGCGGTTGTCAGAAGATGAAGTGAGTGGAGTGAGCGGGTGGACTGACGACATAGGCATCGAGACCAGCGGAAGCCAGCACCTGCTGGTCGGTGATCCTCCAGAGGGCGGGGATCCATCCAAAGAGGGTGCGTGGGAGTTCTGGCAGGGCGGTGGCCTCGTCATTCTGCTTCTTGCGGGCAGCGTACAGGCCCTCCCAGCGCGGGCGCAGAATGCAAAAGGTCAGGAAGGCGCCGGTGCCGAGCGCGAGGGACAGCACGATCTGGATTGTTGTGTTGCGAGGTTGGCGGGCGCCGAAGAGATCCTGAAGGTCGCCATCAGTGGCATTCCAGGTACCTAGGCCGGGAGTCATGATTGCGGTGGAAAGTGCTGAGACATGGGCGTGGAGAAAACGCGGCGGGGGTGTTCTTGAATGACGCTGCGTAGCGCGTCCTTCACCGCTCGCTCTGCCGATCGGCGCCTCTGGACTCTGCTGCAACAACTGCTGCAGGGTCCACTAGTGCCAATTACAGCAGCTATCAACTCAATACCCACTCGCTGCCAACTGCCACCTAACCCGCAGCACCACATCAACGCTTCGTGGCCGTCTTCGCTGTTCTGCACAACATGTTCTCGCTCTCCGCATCGCGTCATCGCGCAGCCGCGTGACCGCGCCGCCAAGCAGAACGAGCTTGCGGGCCATCTCGCCGACATCATCCGCCCTACAAGCCAGCTTTTCCACTGGTCCACCGCCTTCGCACGTGAAACGGCTCTTTGCCCCGATTCGTCAGTCCGAAACATCCAGCTCCAGCTCCATCCAGTCCGATCCCGTATCCATCGTCCGGCATGGCTTCTGCTCCGCGTAGAATTCCATGACCTCGACCCCCTCCGAGAACCATACCTTCCGGCGTTCTTTCCCCGTGAACTTGGGCTTCTTGAGTGCTGACTTCCTTCCGTTCTTTCCAATGAACATTTCGACCCTTTGTTCCGCTCGCGCTGCCTTCCTCTTCCTCGCTCTCCGGCCGAGGCGCAGGCAAAGACGCTTGACGGGAACTGTCGCTATCCAGTAGCCTTTTCTCGACCTGTTGAATGCTATGCTCCGACCTCGGATGACGGTTTTCCGCTTCCGTGCCGGTGACAAGGGCCCAGCCAACATCAACCCTTTGCCAAACATGTGCCTATCCGCGTGCCTCCGCCTCAACGTTTCCATCTTGCTTGCCGTCTTCCCAGCTGCGGTCGGATGCTTTCCTTTCCGCGACAGTCTCATCACCGCGCCCTCAAGTCTCGTTGCTGTCCGCTTCTGCTTGATTGTCCATCGTTTTCTCTTATATTTGCTGTCACAAAACGCATCCCAGTAACATGATGTCGCCCACCAAGTCCAGCAGATGGGTAGTATGCGCACGCTTGACATGTCGGGTGTGGAGAATGAAACGAATACCAAGTCCTGCTTGGCTTCAGATAGTGAGATGATCGGAAGATACTATAGCCCTCCTGGGAGAGCGGGAGCATGCTGTGTATATCGCAAAATTACAATAAGGCATAATGCATTTGAGAGTTGGTGACAAAGATGTGTGGACAAAGATGTTCTAATAACAGTGTTGCGTTGCTAAATTAAGAAGCCGTTTCACGATGGAAACAAAGAATATTGCATATAAGGCTATCTCATTTATGCTTTTGTATTGTATTAATGGATAACACCTTTGCTACTCGAGCTTGGTAGCAGCATTGGAGCGTGCGTACAGGCGTCGGAGAAAGTGACGTGTCCAGGCCAAGTCCATCCACTTTCATCAGCTCAACAACCCGGTGACCTGGATCCGACGACGTAGTTTCTCTATGCGCACGGTCTCCTCCGGTTTGGGATGTCGTTTATCTTGGCTCCTTCATCCCCGGGGTATCTCGCGCCGATGGGCAAGCAAGCTTGATGCAGTGCGCTGACGGTCGTGTCGGCTGGCTTTTCAGGCCGTGAGACCGCAGCTTTCTTTTCTTTTCCCTTTTCCATGGCTGTGCAGAATGGGTAGCTCTAGGCGTAAGAAGATGCCAAGTACATACATACATACATACATACAAATACGCGTTTCCAAGAAGAATGCAAGTTCAGTCGTGAGGTTTGTCCCGGCTGTTTTCGGGATTATTTTCGCGTGCACGGGTAGGTGAGGTGTTGGCGTGGTATCGAAGTAAACAAGTTGGCAGGCGCGAACCGCTGATCCTTCCGCGCGGAGCGGGCTAACTTGCGGGTTGAACGAGCAGTTGGCACAATCATGGACGGGATGCGTTGGAATTCCTTCGTGGTCTTGTCTTGCCGGAAAGGCAGTGCATGTTCCAGAGCAATAGAAGAGTATGGAGCTTTCATGGAAGATGGCACAGGTCAAGGAGGCCTACGGTTTTCCTGGCTCGGATAGGAAAGTCACATCCGCAGCGGGAAAGCATGGAATCTGAAAGACGGCCAAAGTGCTGCGCTGCCCAATCCACCTCCAACTACGCCGGGTGACTCGCCCTCTCCTCATCGCGTTTCACCTACAATCCTTCCCGGCGCAACCCAGGCACCTCCAGCGCAATACCCTCCGCCATGGATGAGGGTACCTCATCTGAACAAGAACTAGCAGGAGTTCAGCCCTTTACGCCCGGCAGTACCTCCTCTACTACTCTCCGGACTGAGCCTTCTCGCGACATTGCTTCTTCACCCGCGACCGAGCCACTGAAACTTTGGATCGATCGTCTTGAGAAAAAAACCGCGCTACTCCGCCAACTCGTGAAGGAAAAGAGCGAAGTCACCGAGGACGACGAGGAGATGACGGACTACGACGAAGCCACCGAGAGTGACGAGAAAACGAACGCGGACGATGAAAAAATCACTGACGCTGAGAACGGGTCAATGAGAGACAAAGCAGAGAATCAGAGCTCGCAGCAGCAAGGGCTTTTCGTTGCAGACAGCCCTTCGGTTCCGGTTACTCGCACCAGAGCGACCAACCCAGGCGTTGCCGCGAAGCGGTCCCGAGACACGAATCCCGAAGCAAGCGAAGAGTCGGAAGATACACTTGTCCAATGGATCAAAGCGCAGCTTGGTCCGATGATGCTAGGCTCTGATCTGGATGAGCGCATGAAGAAGCTGCAGGACGATGTGGCTGACATCAGGAAGAACATACGAGATGGCCTAACGCCGATCAAGCTGCACGTCGTGCAGACTCAACAGCGGATTTCGACGGAGAAAGACCAAGATTTGGCTCGCCAGATGCAAAACCAGAGCGAGAGGCTCGGGAAACTCGAGGAAACCGTCGGAAGGATGGAGCAGCAGTTCACGCATGCTCTTAATGAGAACGAACGGAGGGAGCTTGTCAGGCAAGAAATAGCTGCTGAAGAGACCAAGATTGCCGAGATGGAGGCAGAGCTTGCTCAAGAAAAAGCCACTGAGGAGAACAAGCTTGCTGAGATGGAGGAAGAGCTTGAGCGAAAAATAGTCACCAAAAAGGCCAAGATTGCGAACAGACGCGAGTGGATTCAAAAGGCGAAGACTACGTTGGCGGAGTCTTAAGATGGTTCGGAGGTTGATTCAGCTCTTCAACTACTGCTGTACTAACAGTCTGACTTTTTTTGGGTTTGTTTGTTACCTTGCATTTCTCAAGGCACATGAAGCAGTGCAGCGAGAATCAAAACCCAAAAGCTGTGTAAAGACTATGCGTGGTTGTAATACGAACAGTCGAATCTCCTTGATCCAGAGCACGAGATCTTAGGTATGACCATCGTAGTGCCGCAGTCCACCCAAGAGAGAGAGGGAGCATGCTGTGTGTATGGCTCATCCTTAACCAAGCTCAACTCACTGTCTGTGGGCGTAATTCTTTTGTAATCCATTGTGGCTGATTTTGTACTGTATCAATGGAGACCTAATGTCTCTATATTATCCATGAGTATGCGTTAACTATTGGGTTGATCGTCCTCCTTCACAGATGGTTTTTCGCGAGTTCCGAAGGCGAACCGTTCCCAGTTCTGTCTGAGTTTTCTTGTGCCTTCTTCGAGACCCCACTCCTTGATCTCACAGACTTTAAGCACTATGTCCTCCAGATGCTCGTCCATGGGCTCGCCAGCTATATGGAGATCGCTCTCAACAAGGATGCGGTTGTCAGGGACCGCTTTGATAGACTTCGATGTCGTCTGGGCTGCTCGGTCAGAGTAGTTGATGGCGGTGGAGAATGAAACGAAGACCTCGGTCGGGACAGAAGAGTCAAAGTACTGCGGAAGAGTTGAGGGATGGCCGGAGTAAGAGTGCAGGCAGATGCGAGGGGGGAACGGCTTGGGAGAACCGTCATCCACATTTGCGTCCTCTTCAGCCTCCTCGGCCGTTACGCCGCGCTTCTTCCGCTCGCGTTTGCTCATCGGCTTCCTTTCGTAGTCTTTCCACGTTGCTCTGACGGTCTCAAACAGAACGCCATGCGCCTGAACGCCATGCACGGACACGGCACGCCTCATCTCTCCCGCAAGGTTCAGTTGGGCCGTGAGGATCTTCTTCTGGTGATCCATGGCTACTACGTGGGGTGTCAGGCCCCGCCCTTCGCGACCTCCGGGTGTGAGGGAGTCGTCACGGTTCCCGTGAGCATCGGGAAGCCAAGCCGCTGGGATGCGGAACGACTTGTCAAGCCCAATCTCCCCCACCAGGGCCAGCGGGTAGCGACGCAGGAAGCGCCTCGTCTCGTCGAGAAATTCGGAGAAGGGGCGAGGATCAGGCAGAGAAAGGATGAAATCATGATCTTCGGGCGGCGGCGACAAGACTTTCTTGTAGTGGAGAATCTTCGCATCCTCATCCAGCGTTTTCTTCCCGGCGAACATATCTTCACTGAACATCTGGTGGGAGAACCACGGATGCCAGCCAAAGCACGGCAGCAAGCGCTCGTCAGGCTTCCATGAGTCGACGTCAGAAGAGGGAACGCCCAGGCTGTCAGCGACGTCGGCAACCAGCTGCTGGTCTTGCGCGCGCGTTGCCATGACCGTCAAGGCCTTTGCCTTCATGCGAGGCACGGCGGGCACGGCCGACATGGTGTCGGTTGGATGGCAATGGGCATCGAAGACACCTATATGCCATGGGAAAGGCGTGCTTTGGGATGACTCCATGATGGGCTGGTTGGCTTGAGCGGGTTGCAGAGTTGTGGGATCCCCGCCGCTTCTGAAACTCGGCGCGGTGACGTATGAGTGGTTTAAGTGCCTTAGGCAAGAATTGTTTCATACGAATACCTGGAAAATCGTTGCCGCCCCACAGATCAACGCATTTCCAACGATCAGAGCCGAGGGGTCCTGGTCAGAGATCGACAAGTGGTCCGTTAACTAAACCCTCCATCTGGTGCACGAAGGAGCGCGTACTGATAAGGAGTGTGGCTATTGGTCCCGCAGGCGGACTAGCCTGCCACAACCCCAGTGGCTATCACATGCCTCGGGGCCCCAAACCTGAGCGCTGCTCCCCCGGACGACGGACCGCGCCGCCACGTTCCCCTCACGGTGCGACCTGCGCATACAAATCCGCTCCACGCCATGCTGTGACCCGACCCGCTGCTGCTGCGGACGACTCCCTCTGTATGCCGCCGCCGTCGCCGCCATGTTCAACCCGCTGTATCTCCTCGCCCCGCCTGTCCTTATCGTGGCCTCGCTGCCACTGGTCGGACTGGCTGTCCTCACTACCTCGCTGGCCGTTGTCACCCTGTTGATTCGCGTGTCCATCGTGTACTTCGAGCTGGGCGTCGCCCTCATCCACAGCTGGCTGTTCACGTCTCGCCTTCATCAGCGACCGGCTTTCGACAAGCAGCATCGCTCACGAACTTCATCCGGCTACTCGACGCCCACCCGCCAGCACCACCACCGCCGCCGCCGGAGCAGTGCCGCCAGCCTGCTCGCCGCCGGCGACCAGGCTCCGCCGCGCCGACCGCCCACCAAGAGCGAGAGCTTCGCCTCGCTGGTCAGCACCGCCGGGCCCAACCGGGACTTCGAGGGCATCGGCGGCTGGCGCATGTCCGGCGACGGCGAGGAGGAGGCCCTGTGGATCGGCATGAACTCCAGGCTCGAGCTGCCGACGGCTCTTCCTGACAAGCACCGCAGACACCAGCGATCGCTCACCGGCGGCAGCCAGCGCTGGTCATGGAGCCCCGAGGCGATGAAGATGTCGCCCGTGCAGAGCCGCGCTCGCACGCCCAACGGGGCTGAATGCCCCGGCAGCCCGGACGAATACTTCACCATGCATCATTACAGCAGGAAGAACGGGTCGTGGGATACCATCGAACGGAGAAAAAGCTCTGGTGGATCCAGCAGCTGTTCCACCAGCAGCTCCGGCCGCACTCCTCGGACAGCAACAAGGAATTCTATGTATGGTTGATATTTAGGGAGGGTAAATAAGACAAGATTGCATGTGTATACTGTTGGTTGACCTTCTTGTACGAATATAGATGGACGGATGCGCTGTCCCTGTAACTTTCCACCGCTAGCTGCAGGGATAGGAATGTCATCATTACCATTTGTGGAACCTCTTTCGGGTTCAGCTACCCGAAAGCTTCCGTGCTTGAAAGAGTAATGGGACGTGGTGTTTCCGCATTTGGTAGTTTGAAAGAGACTTCAACAGAAACGCCAACAACCGTTCCTATGGGTGAGACAAAGGATTGTGAGGACTTGTGCCTTTGAGCAGCCGTGTGCAGAGAGCCTTTGAGTTGTGGGGTAGATAGGGTAACAGGCTTCGTTCGCATGCATCCCCCGGGAAGAAGCGCGCTGTATCATGCAAGACACATAGCGACCCTTGTGGCTCGAGAAGATCTCGTTCGGAGAGTTGCGTGCCGGAGGCTACATCGATCTGAGTCCCACTTTCCGCAACGAGCTTGCAACCAACCCACGAGCAATCCACCCTCTGTTCCACCAACGACAATGGCTGGACTTTCGAACGGAGGATTACGTGTTGCTGATGCCAGCCTTGCAACTAGCCACTAGGCTCCTGGCATCGCCACGATTCCTCGCTTTCTGGGAGGCGGTGCTTCGACGTCGACGGCATATCCGCACTTACGGCCTCCGAGTCATGCATGGACGTTTGTGCGATCGGATCGACCTTGCGCATCGCCGTCTAACCCAGGTTCAAGAGCAACAGGTCTTGGCGGTGCTGCTTGAACTCTCGAAAGTACACAACTTCAAGTTTGAGGAGGAATCCGACCTTTGCGACGCAGATGCGACGACAGACCCGGTAGCGCGCCCAGGCTTCTTAAGCCCAAGACTTTACTTTACTCACGCTTCAGTCTCCAGGATTAGCGACGAGTATTTGCGGCTTCTTCGCTTATTTAATCAAGGTGAAGCACCTCCTCGCAAAGGGATCCCAAGCCCCTTGGACAGGCCAACCAAAGGATCAATCTTACGCACTTCATTCCACCTTGCTAAGAACCTAGTGCACGAGCTGTGCCATGCACTCAATAATGCGATAGTTCCCTTCCAACGAGGACACCCGAGGCCTGAGGTTAGCATCAAGATCGAGCCCTTTTTCATGGATCAGAGGCGGTGCGAACTGGGACGAGCATGGGAATCCTTCGTGTTTGGCGGACATGTTGACGGAATTGGCGACGGGGTAAATATGCAATTCGAGATCCGGGTGACCAAATGGCCGCACCCATTCAGCCACGAGGGACAAGAGCGCGCACCAAGCAGGCAACTGTTCACGACGACCTACGCAATCCCCATGCCGTGGGTGGAAGCGATGTGGACGAACGGCTTTTGGCATCAGGTTGACAGCGGCGCTGACTTCGATTTTCGCATCCCCAAGATCCTCGGCTTCCGGAAAGTGACCAACGTGGCGTGGACCGAGGAGGATGAGGAGTACGAGTGCTTCAGCAGCACGGACGATGGCGAATTGGCAGAGATGGCCAATGGCGAGCGAGTTGAGGTGCTAGAGAAGCGAATGCGAGTGGAGGTGCGGTACCACTTGGGCCTGGAGGACGAGTACGACGGCAGCGAGGACAGCAGCGTGGCGCGGCACGAAGACAAGCATGGCGTTATTCGCGACGGCGGCGCGCGGATGACGGCGATGACGAAGACTTGCCATGGATGACGGCGTGGACTCCAGCTGCGCCACGGCTGACATAAGGGCGGAAGCATCAGGGCTCCCGCAGTTGGATCCTTTATGCGCGAGGAGAAACGCGCGGTAATTGGCCTGGGCAGGGATGCGACAAAACACAACGTGGAGCCATCGGCCGGGGACATGCACGCACAGGCGTTACTATTGCCGCGGGCGAGGGCTGGCACACAGGAAGCAGAGGCGATGACATGGAAGGACAGAAGATGGAGGCGAGGCGGGAGACACGGAATGACATGCAGCGGGCGTGCCGGACAGCCGCAGCACGTGATGATCCGCAGGCGGCAGGCAGGGCTCTGGAACGTCACCTCTCACCTCTCTCCGCTCCCGCGCATCGACGCTGCCCGCTCTGTGCGGCCGCCGGCCAACAGGCAGCCAGGGCACGGGGATGCCAGTAAAGCACGCGCCAAGCAAAGGGGCCGTGTCTGTCGCACTGCCCACACCCGAGTCCGGGTGGCGATGCTGTTGGCTGAGCACTCACCCGTTGTCTCGACGCATCCGTCGCCTTCCACGTCTCCGCGCCGGCCACGCAGCACGCATTGGGGCTTGGAACGCGCCCAGCCGGCCGCTGCAAGCTCGCCGCCTCCCGTCAGCGCTCCTTTGGGAAAGAGGCGATGGCACTATGAGGTGATGGGCTGGCTCCTCCGCCGGGGGCCCCGCAGTCCAAAGCTGATGCTTCAGGAACCAACCAGTCCGGCCCGGCTTGGCCAACAGGTAGCGTGTCTCGTGTTGGCTCCCAGCGTCATGCCAAGGCAACTGCTACCGCTGCGGCAACCTTGTTTCGCCGGGGCTGCCTGCACCTGCCAGCTTGATTACGTAGATCATCGCACCTGCTCCTATAATAACACCTCCTTTCTCCTGTACCTCACTTTTCCTCCTCACTCCACCCAACCCATCCACTCCAAGCTTTTTACTCAACCCAGCTGCTCTCACTCGGCCGCACACAAACCACTCAGGTCCGTACCTGTGCTGCCAATGCTTCTACCACTCATGCTGACACCCGCACAGACAACTTCTACTCAACCATCCACCATGCGTTTCACCGCCATCGCAGTCACCGGCCTCGCCTCCCTGGCCGCCGCCCAGGATGTGAACTCCATCCTCTCGTCCGTCACCTCCGAGATCGCCAGCGGTGCCAGCGCTGTCCCGAGCGACGTCACCAGCGCTCTCAGCTCGGTTGCTTCGAACGCCGGCTCCATCACCAGCAGCCTGGGCTCGGTTGCCTCCACCGCCACCGGCTCCCTGGCTTCCTCCCTTGAGTCTCAGCTGTCTTCTGTCACCTCGTCTGTCGCATCCGACGCCTCCTCGATTGCCAGCTCGGTCGGTTCCGCCGTCTCCTCGGCTACGTCTTCGGCGGGTGGTGCAGCTTCGTCCCGCGCTTCCTCTGCCTCCAGCCGCGCCAGCTCGGCCGGCTCTAGCGCCTCGTCGGCTGCTTCCTCGGCTGCCGCCTCCGCCACTGGTGCCGCTGGTTCCGTCACCGTTCCTGCCATCGGTGGTCTTCTCGGTGGCGCTCTTGCCGTTGTCGGTCTTTTGTAAATACCCACTTGACTGACGTCAGGCTGCACCCGGCACGGGTTTCTCGAAATTATGGTTTGACGGATGGATGAGCATCTTATTTGGCATGCCTATGACACTGCCTTAAAGGCACATGGGGTTTACGGACTTCTGTACTATTCAACTGCTTCGGCGCTTAATCAAATACCATGAGGGATTTTTTCTACACACTGTGCTTGACTGCTAACTGCGCGTGATTATTGCAATGACGTGAATTTGTGGTGGCGAAATGCGCTTTCACTGGTCAAGTGCGGGGGATTGCCGTAGCAACACGGATTAGGTAGGTTTACGCCATTTTCTCGTATTCCTACGCACACTACCACGTACAGCTTCGTCTGGATCTGATGTCCCGAGGGACCCTAATTCCACTACGCGTCGTCCGCTTCGGCTCCGTAGCCGGTTAAGTCAAGACCGGTTAGCTGATCAACAACCGTAAGGCTGAGACAGGAAACTGGAGCTATCGCCTTACCATTGTCGTTGCTAGGGGCTGGCGTCCTGTGGCTGCGAGACGTTCTACCAATTCAGTCACGCGGACAAAGGCACATACCCACCCATGTGCAAAGCTCACTAGGTACCTCCTTCACTCACGTGGTGACACCATTTCAGGAGTAGCCTTAGCCCCTGTTCCAAAAGAGCGGTCGAGTGAAGTTCCAACGATCGGTAGCCGCTTGTCCTGTGCAGCGGCGATTGCTTTGTCCCCAGCTCCCGCATACTTTGGGCACTCAGAGCTTGGCAAGCTTGTTTGAGCCTCATGTTTTTTGAACACCAAACATCATGTCTTGTGCCAGACCAAAATATCTGGTGGAGGCTGAGGGACACGATGGTTCTCTGGGGGTAGATAAAAATGTAGTCTGCGTTCCCAAGTCTTCAAGGTATTCATTGAACGCTCATCAATAAAAAAATAAAAATTCCAAGCACCGAAATTTCTTCCATCATATTTGAGAAAAAGCACTACTTTGCCACAAGAATGGCTCCTTCGTGTAACGTCACTCTGTGCCGCAGGGACGACACCGACGACTTTGAGGCCGAGGGGACGCATACGCGGACCGTCGTCTTCGTCAGCTACCTCCTCGCATTCCTCGTGGCCGCCGCAGTCACTACGTACATCGTCGGATACATCCAGCCCCCGCGGAAGTGGAAATGGTACTGCCGGATGCGCGGCCGTCCCGCGGAGCCGTGCAGTTCCATCCCGTCCAGCCCAACGAACGGTACCTTCGTGGTCGATGACGGTGGCAGCTTGAAGGACCGAAGCGCCGATCGCACTGGAGGAGGATGGATGCGCGGTGCCGTTGCGAAATTACTGCGCCGGCAACAGCCTGGCCGCGAGCCAAGGAATGGGAGCGTGCCCAGCAACCGCATCAGACGCACCGCGGCATATGCCGTGCGACACGAATCGGCACTCCAACTCCAACCATCGACCAGCAAGCCTGCGACGACGATTTCCTGGCCACTCACGAACAACGCACAGAGGGCGGCAGAGGTGGACGGCTCCAACGCGGAGCCGAGAGTCTACGGTGGAGGAAGGCTTCCTTGGAAGTAGGCGGATGAAGGGACGGCCAAGGACAAAGTGGAGTTACCGCCGCCACTACAACCGCACGGCAGTCGTCAAAACCGGGATGGCAAGGGAATTGGTTCGATGGCCTGAAGAGCAGAGATCAGCTAGAGTTTCGGAATGAGCGTGTGGGTCGTGACCATGCCACAGCCACAAGGGCACAAAGCTCAACCTCCACCTCCACAAACATGTTCACTTGCGTTGGGAGCTACGATTGGGATTAATCGGATACAGAAAGCAGTCGCGAGAGGGTAACATGGTCAACTTCTGGGCGAATCAATGGGCAAATTATGTAGAAACGTGTATGGGTAATGTCGTTCTTCATAACCTACAAAAGATCTACGCTTGTCGTCAAACAATGCTTACAGAGAAGGAGTGGCCGACCCACTCCTTTCATCTGGTGTAAGAGTGGCAGAGCGATCGCTGTCGGTGCTGACCGTACTCATGACGCTGGCGCGCTTGGAGAAGGCCGGCATGTCGTCCAACTCTGAATTAGGGGAATTAGGGGTCTTGGGCCTGGACATAGAATTCGTTGGAGTCAGGCGAGAGGGCCTTGAGAGGCCACTCGCGGACTTCTTCTTCCGGCGTTCAGTATTGGTGGCGCTTCCGGTGGTGCTGTTGCTCCAACGCCTTTCCCTACCAAACTTCTCGTCGGAGTCGAGTATTGGTGTCGTGCTTCGGGACGACGAACGGGAATGCGAGCGTTCCCTCATCATGCGCTCCGTGACGACGCTTGGGCGTCTCTTCTTGTCTTTGGGTACTTCGAGGTATGGCGAGGGATGAGAATGAGTATGGTGGTGGTGATGGTGATGGTGGGGTTTCTCGATGTCTCCACCTCTAGATAGGCCTCTTGCATGGTTCCAGCCCCGCCACCCAGTCCACCAAAGCCAACCACCCTCCAGTTTGGCCAGCTCGCGCTCGCGTTGCTTGATGCGGCTGCGCAGCTCTGCGCGGCGCTCATTCTCCTTCTCCCAGTACTCGGTGCGATATATCTCCCAGTTCTGCCGGAAATCGGCAGAGAATGGCTTGGGGAGTAGCAGCAGCTTCACATAGTCTCCACCTGGGGCCACATCCTCCTCAAGCAGGATGCGGTCGTTCTGGGCGAGGCGGAGCCGCGGGTCCTTCTTGTCGGGCTCTACGTAGTGGTAGCTGCTGCCGGGGGTGGGGAAAAACAGCTGATAAGGGATTAAAAAGCTGAGATGGCTGACCATCTCGCGCCACCAAGGGCCCTTGATGAGCACAATCTTGCAGTTCATGCTGCGTAGGCCGCGGTTGGCGACGGCAATCCAGCGACGCGGCCAGCGCACACCACGCTCCCACTGGCCGGTGGCCCAAAACAGTACGGCAGTCACAATGCCCGATGTGAAGGCCAACTTCTCGCCCGTGTCGACGACCCAGTACACGCTGCCTCCAACACCGGTGCCATCCTCGCGTGGGCGCAGGAACAGTGCATAGCCAAAGGAGGCAGTCCAAAGAGCGAGCAGGGTCAGCACGAAGGTGTTCTGACGGCGGCGAGCGCGCAACGTCAGGTATTGGGAGCGTAGCGAGGCCTCGAGGATCAGCAAGTTGAGGTAGATTTGCGGCGGCGACGAGGGCAACAGGCTCGTTGGGTCGGTAGGACGGACGGCGGCAGCGACCTGCGGGGCGGTAACAGTCGGCGGCGGTGCGCCCTTGACAAGCTGGTCGAGTTTTGCCTCGGACATAGCTGCTATCGCTGCTGCCTCATGCCGGGCTGGGCGGAGTCGGTGATGGTGGAGGGCGGTGGAGAGCGGGCGGATGGTGTCGCGCACGCGCTGGCCGGGGCTCAGCAAGCGGAGGTCGGCTAAGGGCGCCAGCGCCAGCGCCCGCGCCAGCGCCAGGTCCCGGCGTCATTGCCATGGGGCCTATCCGCTTGACTGACGGCTTCTCTCCGCTAACTCCGCCACGCGCTGCTACTGATCCTCCTCGATCCGTCCCAACTATCGCTTGCTCACCCTCTTCTCCTGCGTTTGCCCGACCCATATGCGACGCGCCAACCTGCTTGTCGGCTGCTGTCGCTGCTACTCGACCAAAGTTGCGCTCCCTACGCCCCGCGCTTGCTACACGCCCTGTCTCTTCCCTGCCGCCTTATAGCCACCGCCGCGCTACTGCCACCATGGCCGCGAACGCCAATAGCGACGAGGAGTTCCGCTCGCACACCCAACAGAGTCCTCTAGCCTCGCAGCGCGCAAAGCAGCAGGGCAGCGTCCCTTCCGGCGCCCCGAACGGTCGCGGCTTCACCGGATGGTTTCCGCTAGGCTACAAGGAAGGCTTCAGCCAATGGGCATGCTACTCCTTTCCAAGCTGCTATCGACAAGCTGCTAACACGACGTAGTGGGCAGGGCTTTCGCCCGCTGAAACAGAGCACAAGGTGCTCTCCTTCGTACCCTATCTGCAGAGACCACCTACCCATACTCAGACCGGCTCCGCGCCGCCTTCTACCTCCCCGTCCTCGATGAACATCTCAGGAAACCCGGCCGATGATGCGCAACCAGTCACAACCAACTCGGTCACTGATCCATACGGCCCTCGGAGGTGGCAATCCAACCTTGTACAACTCTCGGGGAAAGAGCGCGCTCTCAACGAATTCACGGTCGAACGGGTGGGCGAGGTGGTTGAGAATAACCTAGTCATGCTGCACGGCTATGGCGCTGGCCTTGGCTTCTTCTACAAGAATTTCGAGGGCCTCAGTCGGACTCAGGGTTGGAAGCTCTATGCGTTGGACCTCATGGGTATGGGTCGGAGCAGCCGTCCGCCATTCAGGATCCACGCAAAGGACCACCAGGGTAAAATTACCGAGGCTGAGAATTGGTTCATCGATGCACTTGAAGAATGGCGGATCAAGAAGGGCATTGATCGCTTCACGCTGCTAGGTCACAGCTTGGGAGGGTACATGGCTGTTGCCTACGCACTCAAATACCCCGGCCGCCTCAACAAATTGATCCTGGCAAGCCCAGTGGGTATCCCGGAGGACCCATATGCTGTTCAATCCGACATGCCCGAACCTTCCGATTCGACCATGGCCAATGAGTTCACCCAAGACCAGGGTAACACCATAGGTGGCTCCAACCCATCGGCCGTCAAACAGGCCGACAACAACAACTTTCTCAACGCGCGCTCGAATGCGGCCCCACAGGAGAGCGGCAAGCCGCCGAGGAAGCCTTTGCCAAAATGGTTGACCTACCTTTGGGATGCCAACATCAGCCCGTTCTCGTTCGTGCGATGGTCGGGGCCGATCGGACCACGTCTGGTGTCAGGGTGGACCTCGCGTAGATTCTCGCATCTGCCGACCGAGGAGTCGCAGGCGTTGCACGATTACTCCTATTCACTCTTCCGCCAAAGAGGCAGCGGCGAGTACGCGCTCGCATACGTGCTGGCTCCTGGAGCCTTTGCTAGAAGCCCCTTGATTCGCAGGATTCAGAGCGTCGGCAGACAGTTCCTCGGTCCTCACGCTGGCCCCTTACCCGACGGCGACCGCCCAAGCTCGGCGAACGCCGGCCAGCAAAAGAGAGAGAATGGTCTCCCTGTCGTATTCATGTATGGTGAGAACGATTGGATGGATATTGCTGGTGGATTCGCAGCAGAGCAGAAGATGAAGGAGGAGAAGGAGAGATTGCTGGCCGGTAAGACGGAAGAGGAGAAGAAGAAGGATAATGGCAGCGCCAAAGTTCTGGTCATCCTAAAGGCCGGCCATCACCTTTACCTGGATGGATGGGAACAGTTCAACGAAATCATGCGCGAGGAAATGGCAGATGTACAGCAGAGAGAAAGGATGAGGCTTGAGGATAAGTGACGATTGCATTAGGGCGTTGGGAGAAATGGGTCGCGGCGTTCGACAGAGTTTTGTTTATAGAGTGGTCCCACGACAGACGTTGTAATAGAGAGATCGTCGCTCTTCGCTCATTCGCTGGCTGGAGCAGTCGCCGCGACATGGCCCGACGTACTTTTATCACCGAGGAACCCTTGTCCCGCGACCATTAACCGAAGCTGCTGGCTGGCGGGGTGTGGGGTAATCAGCAAGAATGACGAGCTCGCCGAACGTCTGTCTTTATCAACACAACACGCTCCATCATTGACAGTCTTGCAACCTGAAAACTCCGGTCGCCACCAGTTTGTGAGAATGTAAGTTAGAACAAATGGTTTGGATTCCATACGCCTCCATTCTAAGCCGTTAGCAGGGTTTACACAGCATCGTTCGCCTTCTTTGAGGCCATATGGGAAGCCGGAATCACACATTGTTTCGTCAATCTGGGCTCGGACCATCCCAGCATTATCGAAGCCATCGTCAAGGGCCAGAATGAAAAGCAAGGAAACTTCCCAAAAATCATCACATGCCCGAACGAGGTAGCCCCCTCCTTCACCAACACTCTCCGCCAAGCTCCGATGTCGCTGATAGCTCGCACCGCAGATGGTCGCGCTTTCCATGGCCGATGGCTACGCCCGGTGAGTTCACCAGCGCTCTAGACTTGTCCGGCTCAGGCGTACTGACCAAGGCAGACTCACGAACAAGCCTCAATGCGTGATCGTCCACGTGGATGTCGGCACGCAGGGTCTCGGTGCGGCGGTCCACAATGCCTCGTGTGGCCGTGCACCCGTGCTTATCTTCGCCGGTCTTTCTCCGTACACCATCGAGGGTGAGATGCGCGGGAGCAGGACCGAGTACATCCATTGGATCCAGGATGTCCCCGACCAGAAGCAGATCGTTGCCCAGTATTGCCGGTATACCGGCGAGATCAAGACCGGCAAAAACGTCAAGGTAAGCAGCGTGCGAAGCAGCGAAAGGCTAAGCAAGACGAGCCGCTAATTATTGCATTCAGCAAATGGTCAACCGGGCTCTGAGTTTTGCTACGAGCGATCCCAAAGGGCCGGTCTACCTTTGTGGTGCGCGAGAGGCCATGGAGGAGGACCTGGAGCCGTATAAGCTGGATCAAGCTTTCTGGAACCCTGTGGAGCCGCCGGCGCTGGCCCCCAAGGCCGTAAAGACGATAGCAGATGCTCTCGTCAACGCAGCAGAGCCGCTAATTGTTACCGGATACAGTGGCCGAAACCATGCGGCCGTCGGTGAATTGGTCAAGTTGGCCGATACTGTCCCAGGTCTCCGTGTGCTGGATACAGGTGGCAGCGACATGTGTTTTCCGGCAAAGTACGTAGGATCCTTCCTTTTTTGTTTTTCGCCCTGCTAACGAACATCAGCCACCCTGCGTGGCTCAGCCTTCGTTTCGGTGTTGATGAAAGCATCAAGACAGCTGATGTTATTGTGGTGCTCGACTGCGACGTGCCATGGATCAACACCCAATGCCACCCGAAGGAGGGTGCCAAGATCTACCACATTGATGCCGATCCGCTAAAGCAACAGATGCCAGTGTTCTACATCAAAGCGCTAGCGCGATACAGGGCCGACTCGGAGCTCGCCATCAACCAGCTGCACTCCCACATCAGCTCCTCCCCCGACTTGAGCAAGCAGGTGAAGAGCGCCGAATCCGAGCAGCGTCGCGGCAAGCTTCAAGAGAGCTACATGCAGAAGCTGGCCACGATCGCGAGCCTCGCGAAGCCGGGCGACGACGGTTCGTATGGGCCGTCGTATCTCATCAGCCGCGTGCGCAAAGCCTGTCCGGACGATACCATCTGGGCGATCGAGGCGGTCACGAACACGGCATTCGTGGCAGACCAGATCCAGGCGACGATCCCCGGCAGCTGGATCAACTGCGGCGGCGGCGGCCTGGGATGGTCCGGCGGTGGTGTAGGTTCCCCTTTTTCTCCGCCGAGATCGATATTGTTATCTAGTGCCCAGAAGCTGACCCACCCCGCCCCTTCAACCAGGCCCTCGGCATCAAACTCGCAACCGACAGCGCCAGGGACAAGAAGTTCGTCTGCCAGATCGTCGGCGACGGCACCTACCTCTTCTCCGTCCCCGGCAGCGTGTACTGGATCAGCCAGCGCTATGGCATCCCCATCCTCACCATCGTGCTCAACAACAAGGGCTGGAACGCGCCCCGCAAGTCGCTGCTGCTCGTGCACCCGGACGGCGCGGGCAGCAAGGTCAGCAACGAGGAGCTCAACATCTCGTTCGCGCCCACGCCCGACTACGCGGGCATCGCGAGGGCGGCGTCGGGCGGCGCGGTGTGGGCGAAGCACGCGGGGACGGTGGACGAGCTGGAGAGGCTGTTGCCCGAGGCGGTGGAGAGTGTGCTTGGTGGCACGTCGGCGGTGTTGGATGCGCATTTGGATGGGCCGCAGGGGAAGTATCCGGGCAGTAAGGCGGCGTTGGTCGGTTGATTGGGGAAATGAGGCGGTCGGTGGCGGGAAGTGGGTGGGAGGGAATTAAGATTGGGCCATCATACACGCGGTAGAAGAATGGACTATCATAGACTCGAGAGGGGCATACTTGCCCCAGTCCGCATCTGTTGTTGTAAATGCAGCTTCCGGGCCTTTCACGAGCGAAAACTGTTACTTACGTCGGCAGTCGAATCGCATGTCATGATGTGTTTCCACATGGTTCAGACTCATGTCAACGTCCGGATACCAACTCCGGCTGCCCACGAAGGAAGAGTATCTGTCGTCTAACACGGACGGGTAGGAATCTTGTGCAATCTACTGTGGGTTGCACTGAATGAGAGGTTTGTCAAATCCATGAAGAAGTGCATTTGATGAGGCTGAGCTTATGATTCTACATCCGTTTTCTCATTGTCATTGCTCATAGTACATCCCATTGTTCATAGCTCGTCCAGGTTGCTGTGACACATCCAGTTGCTCATAGCACAGGTCATCCAACAGCATTAGATCACAAATCCTGCGTCTCCTGAAATTCCTCCCATTCCCTCAAGATGCTCTGGTCCAGGTTGTCAGCGGGGCCGGATGCCTCGGCGGCCCTGGAGCGGAAGCCTCCGGGCAGACACTCGACGATGGCGCGAACGTGGGTGGGGAAGCGGAGCTGGTCGTCGGGAATCTGCGGGTGCTCGACGGCGAAGCGCACGGCGCGCGTGAGGTTGAGCGAGTGCCTCTCGGGCGGCCAGCGGGCGATCTGCAGGCCCATCTCGCGCAGGGAGTGGTCGGGCGGGTTGTCGACGAGGCAGGCCCAGTCGGCGGTGCCCAGGTCGGCGGTGGGGGCCGCGGCGTGGTGGGACTGCAGCCAGTGCTTGTCGTCGGCGATGGCGCGCATCGTCCTCTGCACGCTCCTGGTGACGGTGGTGCGCACGGCGCCCTCGCTACGGTCGCCGCGGACGCGCGTCTCGCCCTTGAGGCCGCGGGTGAAGTTGTGGTATGTGCAGTAGTGATGCGGCGTCCAGCCGTTGTTGACCATGCGCATCGCGCCCTCGGGCCGGTGGACCAGGTTCAGCAGGAAGACGGATATCTCGGCCATGGTGAGCTCGAGGCCGCCGAGGTCGACGACGGACGGCGGGTGCTGTTGCTCGAGGCTGTAGGTGCTCGCAGTGGTGGGGTTGACGTATCCGGCCGCCGCCAGTTTGCGCATGCGTGCCTGGCACTGGACGGCGCTGAGCGGCTGACCGCGCTGTCGAGGCACCGGCGATTCGTCCACTCTTTCTTTCAGTCCTTGAATGCGGTTGGACCTGCGTAGTTCGGAATCTGGGACTGGAGGCACGGTGCGCGGAGTTAGAGGAGCGGCAGCGGGAGTTGAAGGAGGCATACGCGACGACGACATTTCTTCTCCTCCATGGACCAGCGTCTCCGGATCGGTAAGCATTGGAAGGTAGCCTTCGTACGTGTTGGGCTCCCCGGTGCCTGCAGACCAGGCGACGAAGGCGAAAGACGCGTAGTAGGGTTCGATCAGGCTGGCCTCTTCGGCAGCGGCTTCCATCTCTGCCTCTCCATTGATGGCCCGGATGCTAGGGAGGGATACATTGCGTGCGATGCAGGGGAAGCCCTGTTGCTGACAGGTGCTGCAGGGGAAGTTGTCGTCGCAAAGTCTGCCGCTGGCGTTGGTCCGATTGAGGCGGCACGATTGACATGGAACAAGCCGCTTGACCTGCGACGCCACTGGGAAAACGATGCGCCAGCCGTGGTCTTTGTGTTGCACTATGAACGAGTTCGACGCGCTGTCTACGACAATCTCGCACTGGCCGGAGAAGGCGATGGCCTTGTCCCATCGCTGCGCTGCATCATTGATCACGAAAGCTGCCGCGAACGTCGCCGTCGCCGTCCCTGCGTGTATTCAGAGCATCTTCTACTCTTGTTTGGTGATGGATTGGATGACTTACGGTTCGAGGGGGGTGAGCCAGCAATGCTCGAAGAGCGCATGCGTTGGGGCGGGACAGAGGCCTTCATGTCGTCGTCGGCGTCGGCCGTGTGTGGTTGACGGGAAGGAGTAGCAAAAGGTTGGCTGCAAAGCCCTGGAAGGCCGCAAACAACGTACAAGAATTGGAGCTCGGGCAAGCTGCGGCGCGAATGTTGCAGTGTCGTGTTTACTGAGGCACTGTTCCTGCCTTGTCGGGGAAGTGATGGCGCCCTCCCCCGACGCACCCACATCGCCTAACACAACCGCCCAGAACCCGCCTGTCTGCCCCAAAGGCAAACCGGCGATCGCATCCATGCACCCAAAATCATGGACCCTTCAGTCGCAGTGTCAAGGTCACAAACACCTCTCTTCACCCCGCCATCACCACCTCCGCCAAAGCTAAAAGTGTCGAAAGTAGCTCCCGCCTCGATCCCCCACGACACTGCATGACCATGGACCAGTCATTCGACTTCGACGTGTACCGGCCTGGAAACCGAGTCAAGCTCGCGCGTGTCATCAACCACATCGCCGACTTCGCTCATCCGCTTCATGGCAAAGGAGGCTGTTCCGCCCACCAGATCACCGTCGAGTTCGCCCGGTGCTTAGTTGCCGCTTTCACCTTCAGCCTCAATGACTCTTCTCCCCCTGTTGACCAGGTCACGAGCTTCGTCATCCGCTGCAAGGCTCTCGTTCTCGATTACGAAGGAGATGATCAAAGTATGGCCCACTAAACCTCCCCCCTGAAACGTATTTTCTGATATTGTGTACAGTCTCGACGGCAGAGATGAGATCGCCGCCAGACAAGGAGTGTTGGGCTTTCTTCTTCTATCTGGTCACGAAAGAACTCGACGTCTATCCGAACCAATCCATCGCCTGCGAGCACAGCACGTTCATGGTGGCCAAGATCATCCATTTCGCCCGTTGGGTGACGGCAACCATAGGCAACAAGCCTGTCTTCGACCAGCTCTGTCAAGACTTTGCAGATGCTCAGCTGAAGGCCCTTGACCAGCGTGCGCGTCGCGAACCAACCCTGCTCTATTACTCCATTTTCGGCTCTCTCCGCTCAGTCATCTACAAACCGACATCGGATGCCTCCATCTGCGCCCTTCATGTTGCTAGATTCTTGGGCCATAGTCTGCGCGAGCACAACATCGTCGTCTGCATTGACAACATCAACAGAGCCCTTGCCAAGGTCCTGGCATCTTGTGCCCTCTGGAACGGCTTCCACGTAGGTCACCTCTTTGCGGCTCAGTTCATGCAGCGATTCCTTCCATATTCTGTGAACGGCATAGGAAGTTTCGGACGGGATATGCTTGCGCCTGATTTCCAGACTTCGACCACTTTCCTGCGCCTCGTTCACTATTGCGCGGCCATATGGCAATCGACAGCCGACGTGAATGCTCATGACGTTGCGACGGAGCTGCAAGAGGAGGGCGAGGCTATCGCTGTTGAGCGCGTCCTTGATGCAGTGCTCAGGAATGCCGACCCTATCGGTAGACTCACGAGAGAGACGTTGGAAGCTATCGTCGTTCGGGATCCGCCCGGTAAGTCTTCTTAATAGCTGTTCAGCCATCCGTCATGTCAAGCTTACCATTGTGATTCCCAGGTTCATGTCTGACACCGGGAGAGTGCATCCGGATTCTCTACCGCCGAGAGAACCTTGCCGCTCCTGTTCTACACGCCGGTGCTTACCCGCGCAACCTCATGGCCTTGACGGGAGCTCCGCCTGCCCACTCTGCCCCGCCCGCTTGCCAGCTGACACCGGCCGAGATCATCTGCTACTTTCCCAACGTCCTGTGTATCCCGGAAATTTGGAGTTGGATAGCATACCACGGATGGACTCCGGTAAGCTATTCTCCCTGTTCTTTGACACCCTGTTCGGGGGAACCCTTCCATTTCAGCTCCGTGTTCGCCCGCAAAGTGCGAAACATAGTGAAGCTGACACGCTCCATATCTAGTACAACATTCCAAAGTTTCTGAACCGGACCCGGGGCCTCACGAGGATCATGGAGTCGAGCTACGTCACCTTTCGCAATTGGCAGCGTAACGCCAGCACTTCCTTCCGAGAGGAGAGGGATTTGCCGCCTCCCCCGCCCTCTCTCAAGCTCAACATCTCCCCCTACGTTCACGCCTACTGCAACGCTTCGAGGCGCGGCCGCTACAAGCCGATGGTGGAGGTGAGCATGTCTAGGCTGGTGTACTCGGTCAAGCGGCACCCGACGGGCGACGAAGCGGGCTACTTTACCGCCCTGGCCAAGTATGCGGCTGCCAACGGGGACCTCGGAGGCAAGCTGCTCGTAAGCCATATCCGTCGCACGGACGATCCGTCGCACCAGGAGGGAGGAGGCTTTCAGCCTCGCTTGGAACATGGCAGACTGCCGAAGAGCGTGAATGGCAAAGCTACGGGGGTGTCTGAGAATGACCGAGAGGACAACGGAGAGTCTGGAGAGACTGGAAGAGAAAGCGACGTGGGCCAAAGGGATTGTGGTCGAGGAAATGGCGTTGATGACTTCCTCATGGATTTCTAATCCGTGAACAACACTACCAGCAACCGTTGAGATGGCGCAGCGCACGTAAGTAGGGTATCAAGGGAGTAATTTGGGTTCGCTGGTGCTTGGTCTTGGAGCATGCGCCTTGGAAGGGCAAGCGTGCATGAAGTGCAAGCATTGGGATGGGATGGGATGGGATGGGATGGGATGGGATGGGATGGGATGGGATGCATATTACTTCGTTGCCCGAAACGCGATTGGTATAGGATGAGTTGGTCGTGCTGCATAGGTTTCTACATAACTGCACTTCTTGACGTAATCTGCAATATGAAAATGGTCTTGATGCTGTGTCTTGCAAGCGGCCTGCGTCGAAGTGGAGTGTAGAGGTATGAGAAGCCGTTGGAAGAGCTTTCCAATATCTGAAGAACGGCCTTGTACTGCAAGCGACAAGCTTTTTGCATGGCGAGCCATGAATACAAGATCATTTCTTTGTTTACCACTCCGCGAAGATATCATATCCAACTCATGTAGGTAGTTAAATCCAGTGTCTGAACGTGAATATGAGTCGTGAATGTGAATAAATGCGTCCGGATATGAGATTCTACTACCTACGTAGGATAAGACGACATCCTCTGCGACGCCTAGAGGGCCGAATTCTTTTGTCATCCGCTGTGACTCCGCGTAAGGTAGGAGGCGTGCCTTAGGCAGGTGTCAAGTGCTCACAGCGGGCGATAGAGGGTTGATCAAGTGCGCAACAGTGTTGCGATGGCACACATCGGCGGCCAAAGCCTGGCTGCGCAGTGACGGTGCCTGAGAGTTATCACTTTTCTTCGAAAATTTCCAAGGCATTCGGTCGGCCAAAGTGGGACCATGCTGCTGGAGAGTGGCATCGGGAGGCATTCGCGAGTCCGCCCGGCGTACTTCAACTAACACGGCTGGCCCAAACCTTTCCCTCCTTCGCTGCTCTTTCCTGCCCCAACCCCCGGAGTCGTTCGTTCAAAATCCTCGGGGCTTTGGGCAGTGCTGGGCGTCCATTCGTTCGCTACCACTTGGAACACTGCATTGTTCAGCGCAAGCCGTCTCGCAGGAACAAAAATTAACACGCGCTGTAAGTAATGGAGTAGTCCAAGGACATCACCACCATGGCGACCTCTTTTAAGCTCGGCGCAAGCACACTACACTCCTACCATACCCTTCTCCCTTCAACTTCCGGGCATTTTTGCTCTCGCATTTCTGACGAAGTAGACCTTCACTACACAGTCTTCACACGTTCACTATCCTCTCGTTTGCCAGCAACATGCTGCTGCTCTTTTGGTTTTTCTCACTGCTTTCGTTCACGGCCTTGAACGCAACCAAGCTCCCTCAGGACAATGCCGAGACGACTATCATGTTCAGCCTCGACGGGCCGTCCGATGTCGACCCTGTTACAGTTTTGAGCTCTCAGGGGGTTCCATACGCCCTCGAGAGCAGTGTTGACCAGGGGATCCACATTGAGCCTGAGCCTGAGCCCGAGCTGCTCGATGTCCACGCACTCGATGACATCAAGGTCCACTACTTTCGCATTGGCTACCTGCACGCCAGCACTGTCATTCATCGTCTTGCCCGCAAGTTCTCGCAGCTCGTAGGCCGGGTGTCTCGACTCTTGACCAACAACGCTCCACAGTTCAGTTGGCTCCGGCTGTTTGTCTTCCTTTTCCTCTTTCGTTATGTCCGCCTCGTCGTTCACGTCGTGGCCTACAACCGCTTCAAGCCGGCGCCTGTCCAGGAGAAGCCGGCATTCACGCCAAAGGACGTCACGGTCGTCATCCCCACGGTGGAGCCGCGCGGCGACGCCTTTGACGAGTGCATCCGCCGCATCCTCGCCAACGCTCCCGCCTCGATCCTCATCGTCACCGTCAGCGACGACAACATCCGCGACGCCACCGACCACTGCAGCTCCCTGCCGCTCGGCTCCACCAGCATCCACGTCCTCTCCGTGCCCGCCCCGAGCAAGCGCGAGCAAGTCAAGCGCGCCGTCGCCGAGATCGACACGCCAATCACCGTCCTCTGCGACGACACCGTCTTCTGGCCGCCCACCTTCCTCCCGCACGCCCTCGCCCCCTTCGAGAACGAGCGCGTCGGCATCGTCGGCACGTGCAAGCGCGTCCGCCGCGCCCTGGACGGACACTTCGGCTTCGCCGACTTCTGGAACCTCTGCGGCGTGATGCGCCTCGAGCGCACCAACTTCGACCTCGCCTCGACCAACGCCGTCGACGGCGGCGTCAGCTGCGTCTCGGGCCGCACCTGCGCCGTGCGCTCGTCCATCCTGCGGGACCCGGCCTTCCTGCGCGCCTACACGGCCGAGCGCATCTTCTGGGGCTGCATCGGCCCGCTCAACGCCGGCGACGACAAGTGGGTGACGCGCTGGGTGATGAGGCACGGCTGGGCCGTCTTCCACCAGAACTGCCCCGAGGTCCGCGTCGAGACCATCCTCGGCGTCAAGGGCGGCGGCGTCCGCTTCCGCGGCCAGTGCCTGCGCTGGGCCCGCTCGAGCGCGAGGGACAACCCCAAGATGATCGTCCGCGACGGCCTCTGGCGCCGGTATCCGTGGACCACGTACGCCGTCCTGGCTACCTCCGTCGTCAACTACGCCGCCCTGTACGACCCGCTCCTGGTGTACGCCCTCTACAAGGCCCTACGCAGCACTGCGACCATCGAAGGCACTGGCAACTCTTGCCCCCTGCTCCCGCTGCTTCTGCTCGCTCTCTGGATCCTGGCCACCAAGTTCGTCCGCCCCGCCTCCCACTACTGGCGCCACCCCCGCGATCTCGTGTACGCGCCGTTTGTCATCCTGTTCGGCTACTACCACTCATGGATCAAGCTCCACGCGCTGCTCACCTGCTGGGACATTTCCTGGGGTACCCGTGCTGGCATCGATGCGGCGGCGGCGGCCCCCAAGGCGGCTTGATATGCTTGCCCCCTGTCTGCACTGGTTTCATTACTTTTCCTGTTGCTGCTCTTTCTTTTGTCCGGATTTCTCTTCTTTCTTCTCACTCTCTCTTTTTCTTTGGGTACAATTGTCTTGATCAAAAAGGTCGTGGGTTGGAAAAGTGTTTTCATGATTTGACGCGTTCACGACACGGAGACAGCTCTAGATTGGTTCGGCGATGGTAGCATTTGTTTTGTTGCAGCACTCTCTTTTCTTTCGGCCCTCCTTTCCTTGATGAAATTGGGTTGCTTCAAAATTTGTGGTTTGGAAAAGCGTTCATGATTTGACGGGTTTATGACGAGAAGATTGCTCAACGATCCGACGACGGTTACGAAAAAAAGAAAAGAAAAGAAAAGTTACTTCGCTCTTCCTCCCCAATGACAGGAAAGGCTCAGGTGTGATATCCATAGAACAAAATCAATAATGTATAATCCTAAAAACATCGGGCCAAAGAAGGCATGGCCCCAAGTGATCACTTGGATTTGAATACTCACTGAAGACTAACCCGTGGCCGGTTGTGTTCCAACATGTCAAAATAGGCTCGTTACATCTACAAGCAAGCCCCACAATCCCTCAGCTGCCGTAAACCACGACCTCATGCAGCCCCGCCGCCCAGTCCGCCTCATCGTCGTTGTGAATGTTAATGACCTTCTGCACATTCACACGAATATACCGATACTGCGAGCCGGTATCGCTGACATTGCTCGACCGGAACCCCACAGCGGTATTGGCGCCCTCGTCCGCCAGCTCCGCGAAGCTCTCGCCGTCGCCGCTGCCCGTGACGTTGTACTGCAGGTACGTCTCCGAGCCGCCCACCTGCCGCGGCGTCACGTCGACCTGGCTGATGTCGTACGCCGCGCCCAGGTCGACCTGCCACCAGAACGGCACGCCGGACGGCGTGAACAGGTTGCCGGTGTCGTCCTGGGTGCCGTCGCAGGCGGCGGCCGCATCCGAACCATCGGCGGCGCCGCTCGACGTCGCCGTCTTGCCGACGCTGAGCACGCGGCCGTTCTGCACGGGCATGACGACGCCGGCGTCGTCGTCGTACAGCAGCGTCTCGTAGAAGGCGTATGAGGCAAGCCCATTGCTAAACGAAATGGGCAGCAGGATCTGGCGGTTGCTCGTCTCGGGGTGCGCCCACTGCGCCGCCCAGCGGTTGGCGGCCATGACGTAGGCGTCCCCGATCTTCTCGACCTGGCCCGACTGCGCGCCGAAGTTGACGACGTTGCCGACGCTGGCGGAGGCGCTCCAGGGCCCGGAGACGTTCGTCGCCGAGATGTACTTGCCCGATGACGGGTACCAGCCGGCGGCGGTGGAGGTGAAGAGGTAGTAGTGGCCCCCCTGGTGCACCATGGCGGGGGCCTCGCGGTTCTCGCCGGGCTGCAGGGTGGCGACCTTGGTGGTGACGTTGGTCCAGTCGGCGTTGAGGGCGTACAGGCCGAGGTCGGTGTTGGTGTTGATGGCGGAGACGATGTAGCCGGCGCCGTCGTCGTCGGCGAAGAAGGTGAGGTCGCGCGAGTCGTCGCCGGCGGGGCGGAAGGCGCCGCCGAAGGTCAGGTTGCCGTCGCCGGGGCTGCCGTAGGCCACGGCGACCTCGCCGAGCGTGTAGTCGGCGTTGTTCTCGAAGTGGGCCCACATGACGGCCTGGTTGGTGGTCGGGTGCTGCGCCCACTTGATCGACTCGAGCTTACAGAAGCCGTCGTCGACCGAGGCGCAGATGTCGGCGCGCGTGAGGACGGTGGTGTCGCCGGTGAAGGTGTAGCCGTCGGTCGACGTCTGCTGGGAGAAGTGGCTGAAGCCGTTGTCGTCGGTGACGTAGTTGTACTGGTAGTACGTGTCGCCCGAGACCAGGTCGCTCTTGACCTTCAGCGTGGTGGCGACGGTGTTGTCGTAGGTGTTGAGTCCGGAGGAGGTGGTGCTACCTGGGGTGACGGCGATGTCTCCCGAGGTGTCAAGCGTGGAGGTGCCACTCATTGCCTGGATCTGGAAGGTTGAAGTAGCGTTGAGGTCGTAGATGTCGTAGGCATTTCCGGGGGCGGTGGCAACGGTTTCGTAGGAACCGCTGCTTGAGAGCTGGCGGATTTGATAGGAATCCGCACCGTCGGTCGTGTTCCAGTTCAGTTTGACATTGTTCGCTGCATCTCCTCCAGTCAGTTGGAACAGCTGGGACGTTGCGCTGATGTCTGCCACCGCGCATAGCGGTAGCAGTGCAAGTGAAGAGAGAGTAAAGCCGGGCGCCATGGCAGATGGTTATGCTTGTGGGGAAGTCCGTGGGTCTGGTGAAGCAGCCATTGTCGCGAGAATAACTCTGCCTTAAATGCAGGAACTCAGACATCCCCGGACTGCAAAAATTGTCAAGGGTTGCCGGCTGCAGGGGAAGCTCGTACGGAAGGCGACGGCCCCCGGTGGAGAAGGTACAGGGCAGAAGATTCTATTCTTAGCATATACTTCCGAATAGGGTGTTAGAGTTACTGCATAAACTATAGCAGCACGGCGCGCCGGCAAGTGCACGCGAAATACAGCAGGGCGAGGCTATGCAGAGATCTGATGACAGTGACAGGTGAGCTGTCGGACCCGCTCTCCCCTCCCGCGTCGATCCTACTACCCAGTTTAGTAAAGCGTGCGAGTCGGCCGGGTGGCGCTAACCCGCTACGGACGGCTAAACGGTCGCGATTCCCTCGCGCTGAAGCTTGAGGCCACTTCCACTTCCAACCTCCGTCACCCTGCAGTTCGGCTAGCTACTTTGTCTGTTGTTCCCCCAATATTAATGACGGCATTCTCGTATTGCTGGCTTGCGTAGACCCTGCTCGTGTCCCGCTTTTGGCCCCGCGCTAGTCGAGCTGTGGTTGCATCCCCCACATCCACCTCAGCCCACCGGAAACCACCGCAATAATCCACCACTCTCCATTCCGGCCGTGTCGGTGGATAATCGTCCTATTGTCCCCGCCCGCCCCGCACTTGCTCCGGTCTATACATAAGAGTAGCTGAGACCAGTCCACTTCCGTAACCGTCTTCTCCGGAGACCCCGAACCAAGCAAGCAAGCACATTCTAAAAAGGGAACTCGGGCATTTTGTGCAAGCCGGGGATTTCAAACAAAGGATCTCTACATAACAGTCATGGAAAAGCGCACGCAAGCGACAACTATGATCAAGGCCACCCCATCATGTTTTGCCCCTTCACTGTCACAAGAGACATCATTCGCCTTGAACCAAAAGCCCGGATGGAGTTGTGGGCTTTTGAATTCCGGTGAAGAAGGACAGGGAAGGTCGAGCTTGCTGTACAAGACCAAAGGCCTTGCATTTTGAAATACAAATACCTCGAGTTCCGACCCGGCTGGATCCAGAAAGGAGTGACTTCATTCCTCTGCCGATGACTGACGTCAGACCCTCCTCAAATCTTCTCGGAAACGCCTCGCCTACACACGGAAAGTTTGGGCTTGAATTCGACCGCAAAGGTTGGAAGATTGGACAGATTGCGGGCTGCTCGTCGGACGATCCGTGAATTTAATGCGACAGCGTCCCATCGTCATGAAAGTGCATCACCACTGGCGGACGGGGACAGCTGGGAGGCTCTTTTTTTTCGTTTTTTTCTTCGCGCCGATGCAAAGAGACAGGACTAGAAGTCGAACATCCTTCTTCGTTGATCCTTGGCGGGAGATCTGAGCCTCATATTAAGGGTCTTCGCCACTAGCGTCGTCCTGTCGGTGTTCGAAACGCGTGGGAATTGCGATGTTCCCCCACAACTCGGGGTCCCTGACAAACCCAGCCGTTCTTCGCGAATGTCGTTGATCATACGCACCCAGTCAAATTTGAACGATTTTCTTCTGCTGCGCGCGGCTCGTCGGTCGGCCGCTCGGACGGCGCCGGGGGAGCTTGGGCCTGGATGGATGAGGCTGCATTCTGGCCCTTGTTGTCGCTGCGTTCATTCAACAAGATTCATGCTGAAAAAAGCCGCCCGACGGCTCTCACACACGATTCAGAGCCACACGAACACTTCGAGTGCTCCGGTGAAACATGCGAAACTCACCCGCCGCCGATACCCATCAAACCGAAATCGACGACGGTGCCGGTCGCATGGTCTTTTGCGATCGTGCATGAGACAAGCCGACGGACGTCCAGCGGGCAAATTTCTCGAACATTGCCGCTTTCGTCTGACCGACCCCGGTCTTGACCAATTGGTTCACAATCTGCATCCAACTACTCCACATTTCGTCATTGAACTGACTCTGCGAGCGGTGAATAATACCCATCCCAAGAGCAAGCCTTGAAAGGGGAAACGAAGCGGCTTGCCAGACACCACGGGCTCGAGCGTGATCGCCATCCACGAGATGAGAAGATCCACGCGCGACAAGCGTGCACATCGGGCTGCATCGGTCTCCGTCTTGAACTCCAGCTTGTACCATTCTATCTCCTCGTCCAGTGGCTTCTCCAACCATGTTTAATACTAAAATCACTACTTTGGCAAAAAGAGATGTAAGGCGAAGCGAAGATAGCGGCAGGCCCTCAGGCTTCCAGTGCCAGGTGACATGCTGTGGTGGCTGTTGAGAATAAGAAAAGCCTGTGGTATCCAGTCCCCAGCAACCCTTCCCTTCCCTCTCAAAATCTCCCACCGGTGAAAACGAAACTCCTTTGATCCCTCCCGTCCCTTCTCTTCCATCCTGATGCCTGCCAAGATCGAATATGAACCCCCACCCGAAAGCCAACCAATTTTCCTCCGAAAACCCAAAAGCAAATTCTGTGATGATGATGATGATGACGATGATGATGGTGATGAATAACGCAAGGGATTCCCGTCCTGCAACATCAACCGAGTGCCAAATTGTCGAGGATAGCGATTATTAGTAAATAGGGAGCCTTGTCCAGGAACCCGTGATGCCGCGCCGTATCCGAACATGGCACGACGGGTTCAGGCCGGGCGCGAGCATATGATGACGGCTAAAGGAAAAGGGGAAACCTAAGGAAACGCTCATTAAACATCGCATGCACGCACACGAGGCAGTGCGCACACCCACACTATGACAGAGGAAAATGAGAGGATAAAGAAAATGAATGCAATCAACGAGATGAGCGTAGCAAAGAACCGCCAGTCAATGGGACGGCCGCGATGGAAAAATAAAAAAGAAGCAATGAGGATTGAGCATCCTCCGACAAAACCTCCCGCCCGCCCGCCCATGAGACGCAACAAAGGGAACAAGGGAAATTGAGTATATCGAGGGAAACTTTTTTTGCGACGATCTCAGTCGCATTGGGACCTGGTTTCAATCGTCGTGGTGGGAAAAAAGGGCCCGGAATTAGATTCCCCGAAGTGACGGGCTCCCAAAGCAAGATGTCAAACGCCGCCGGACACCATGAAACTCCAATGCTTGCAGGCGCAACCCTCGTGCGAGAAAAATCCGTGAACGCGTATGGAGGAAGAGAGAAGTGAGATGAGGTTTCGTAATTGTGTGTTGGCCGTATGATTTGGTATCGGGTGTATTATTGCGTGCCAGGGGGATCGGCTGTGCACAGATGGTTTCTGAGTCGGCGATCTGCGGTAAGGCGAGAGTAGATGCGGAGGGTGTGGTGAAGGATCATAAGATGCCTGAGTCTTTGAGCGCGTTCTGCAAGATGGTCTCTTTGACCGCGGCGAAGACGAGCCGGATGTTTGATGTGTCCGTGGCTTGCGTGAGGCTGGTTTCATGGTCAGCTCAAGGCTGTCTGCATCCGCGAGACATGGATTGACTTACTGTGGATAGAGGTTCAGATGCGCGCGGTTTACCTGGTTGAATCTCCACAACAGGTACTTGGCCGCGCGATTGACGTCGTTGCCACCAGAATAGTCGGGGAAATAATTGCCCAGCGGAGATCTTGCGAGCTTGGCCTTGAACAAGTCCACCTTGTTCAAGAAGAGAATGATGCTCGTCCGCATGAACCACCTCGAGTTAACCACCGAATCGAATAACACCAGACTTTCCATCATCCGGTTCTATTACCGTTAGCTCGCGGGTGCCACAGTCAAAACGTTTCCGTGCCCTTACCTGACTGCTTTCCTCGAGCAAGACTTGGTCGTACTCGCTCAATGCGACGCAGAAGATAATAGACGTGACATTTTCGAAACAGTGTATCCACTTCTTCCGCTCGCTTCTCTGACCGCCAACATCGAACATGCTGTGTATTGTGTCAGCATATCCGACACAAACGAGCTGCATGATCCGTCTTACTGTATGCTTAGTTGTCCCATTGTAAACCGCGTCTCGTAGATACCGGTCGTCTTGGTACGCGCCCGCAGGACGTCGGATTCTATGGGAATGTAATCGGGGGCTGCTATCCGGGCAACTTCATCAAAGAAACTGCGGCTTGTTAGCGTTCTATTTCGCATTGAGAACGCAGGTGGCATACTATGGGGCCGAATCCATCAAGTAAAACTCGCTGGAGCGGTCGAGCACCTGCTTGACGCATGGATCGTTCCAAACAGAGCTAATGGCCTGGCCGACTTTTGCGTCGAGCGGCTTCTCCGGATCGGGATCCACCACGTACTCCATCAGGTAGTCGCAGTACTCATCGTTGCCCGGGAGCTCCGGTTCGATGTCGAACTGCCGCATGGCGCCTATGAGCGACTTTGCACAGTCGATGACGTTCTTGTAGATGGTGAGGCGGTACATGGAGAGCTCCTCGACCGTGTAGCCGTTCTGATGTATGATCTTCATCTGCTTGACAATAGTCGACTTGCCGCTCTCGCCGGAGCCTGCAGGGCCGGGTTAGCATGGTGGCGCGCGGGGGTTGAGCGTGGCTCAAGGAACCGTACCCAGCAGCAGGATCTTGCATTCTCGCCGTAGTCGCCTCGAGTCCTCCTCCAGCTTCTTGTCAATCGCCTGGCTCCGCTTCTTCTGATCTGCATCCTCGTTGTTGGTGCTCATGCAAATGCCCATGGTGGCTTATCGCCGCGGCGGCAGCCGACGACGCTGACGGGCTGGGCAGGAGGGCGTTGAGGGTGGTTCGGATGGCGCACAGCGGCGAGGGGTGTCGGTGTAGACCAGCGAGGCAGGGCGCGGTGGTGGACTCGTCGACGTCAGTCCCGGTGCTGGCCCGGCGTGGGTGGGTGCGGTGAGGTCGGGTGCGGTCGTCGGGGCTGAGGAGCGGCGAGGCGCAGGATGATGTCGTGGAGGGATGCGGCGCCAAGTACGGGAGAGGCAGGCGCCGGGGCTGGCGGGAAGTCGGGGGAGCTCGCTCTGGGGTCGCGACGAACACTCGCGCGGATGCGGTAGCGGTGGAAGGTTGGGCGAGTTCTGGCGGACGGAAGAGACGGCCGTTGGAGGGTGGGCGTGGGCTGGATGGAGAGGTGATGTGCAGCGCTGCGAGTCCCTGTCGACGTCGTTTCGCATCCAGGGAGTCTGTGCACCTTGCCTTGCGACAGCGCCGGCTGCGGTGGGCGGCGGCTGGGGGCTAGGGCCTGGGGCTACGGCTTCAACGCAACGGCTCTGGCTCTGCGGAGGCGCGCGAGGGAGGCAACAAGTGGCAGCAGTTGGCGAGGGCAAAGACTGGATGGCAGAGCGCAAGCTGGCCGCAGTCGAGTCGGTGACTGGCTTTGACCGGTGGGAGTGTGCCAGGGAGTCTCGTACGTCGCAGCGCTGTTGGCTCGTTGCGAGGCCCAAGCACGCCCGCGAGGTACAGGCAGGAGCGCACTGCTTTGTCCGGCACTGCGGGAAACAAGGGCGCGCACTACTCAGCCCAGCAGCATGCCGCCCGTCTCCAGATGTGCGCTGCCAAATATAACGCTGGGCTCGCCGATCGGGTGGGTGGTGTTCGAGTAATCCAATCCGCCCGCTCGCTCGCTGCCAGCGCCCTTCATCGAGCTAGGCGGGCCTGCGGCGGTTTCACTCTTTCGGTGTGCCTGACCAGTATCAGCGCCGCCCGCGCCTGGTGCGACTCCTCTCATAGCAGTGCGTATCACGCTGCCCTTTGGCGGGCGATCACGACGTGCTGCGCGCGCCGAAATGACCTCGGACATTCGCTCGCTCCCACGGCTCCTTTGGCCCAGCAGCCCCTTCTCCTGGAGGCGTCGCGACGTTATTTGACAACGCGCTCTCACCCGCCGCCGTGCCACCGTTTCATCGTCAGGCACCCAGCGCGCAGCGCCTCGCTTATCGGCGCCAACGAAATGGCCGGCGGGCGAGCAGGTGCAATAAAACTGCAGCAGATTGCTTCGGAAGGAGAGAGCAGTGGCGGGCCGTCGTGTGCGGCGGTGCGCTGGCAGCGGCAGCGGCGATGTGCGCGTGGGCGGCGCGCTCCACGCGTGGCCCCATGTCTGGCGAGCGAGCAGATGCGATTTTGACCGATTCGATGGGGATTGCTCTGAAAACGAAATAGCATGCAGCCACAGTCGGCGGCGATGACGCCGGCCAGAGCTGCAGAGTCCCGGTTTTTCCCTCTGGGCCTGGCCGTGGAGCCCCTCCATCCAGCGATCATCAGCTCGCGACGAGGCAGTTCGCAGCAGCGTCGCCCGCTCGCCGCCCGTATGCCGCCCGCCGTCGCGGGCTCTGGACCGGCTGTGTGCGTGGGCTCACTGCTGCATCTCGACTCGGCCCTTTCCGAAGCCGGTCTGGCGTAGCGGGCGTGCCTTGCCGGGCGATGGGCTGGGCGGCGGTACTGATTCGTGTGCACCGACAAGCCTCTTGCGGCCGGCCCACGCGCCTCTCCAGTGACGTATTGCGTGCCTTAGCCACGGCGATGTGATCGAGCGCAAGGTCTTCGGTCTTCGACTAGTTAGTTCAAGGTTGGCCATCGGGCAAGCGCAAAACACCAGCCGTCCCTCATCAATTCGCAAAGGCACACACTCGTGCGCTCCCCTCTCTCCTGCACTCCCAGCTCCCAGCCCGCGGTCTCGACTCCCGAACCACTCAGCGCCCGCAAGCCGCTGCCTGCCGCCACACATCACCACTTCCCCTCTCCGCCGCCAGACGCTCCCGCTCGACGCTCGACCGCCAACCCCTGCTCCCCAGCAACAAAGACGCCTCATCCCCTCATTTCCAGGCTATCGCGCCCGCAGTCAACATGGCGGAGTTTGTGCGCGCCCAGATCTTCGGCACGACGTTCGAAATCACCAGCAGGTTCGCCGTGCCCCAATGCCATCCGCCCTGCAGGCGCGCCGCTGACCGCGATCGCACAGGTACACCGACCTGCAGCCCGTCGGAATGGGCGCCTTTGGCCTTGTATGGTATGCTTCTCCGCCGAAAAATGTGTCGCGGGACGCGTCGCTGACCGATATGCGTGTGTGCGTGCAGCTCGGCCAAGGACCAGCTCACCGGCCAGGCCGTCGCTGTCAAGAAGATCATGAAGCCCTTCAGCACTCCCGTGCTCTCGAAGCGGACATACCGTGAGCTGAAGCTGCTGAAGCATCTGCGGCACGAGAATGTGAGGCTCTTCGCGCCCCGCCGTGGGGGGCCAGCAACCCCGCTAAACTGTCGGATAGGTCATCAGTCTTAGCGACATCTTCATCTCCCCGCTCGAGGACATGTACGCGAAAAACTTTTCCAGTCACACGGAAAAACCTGCTTACAGACGTCTAGTTACTTTGTTACCGAGCTGCTCGGAACGGACCTGCACCGTCTCCTCACGTCGCGGCCTCTGGAGAAGCAATTCATCCAATATTTCCTCTATCAAATACTGGTGCGCACGCAAACAACCCCGCTGGTGGCAAATATTTTGGATCCCCTTCTGACTTGAGCAGCGTGGTCTGAAATATGTCCACTCCGCCGGCGTTGTCCACCGCGACCTTAAGCCCAGCAACATCTTGGTCAACGAGAACTGCGACCTGAAGATCTGCGACTTTGGTCTTGCCCGTATTCAAGACCCTCAGATGACGGGATACGTGTCGACGAGATACTACCGGGCTCCCGAGATCATGCTTACGTGGCAGAAGTACGACGTCGAGGTTGACATCTGGAGCGCGGGCTGCATCTTCGCGGAAATGCTGGAGGGCAAGCCTCTGTTCCCCGGCAAGGACCACGTCAACCAGTTCTCGATCATCACGGAACTCCTGGGCACGCCTCCGGACGATGTGATCCAGACGATTTGCAGCGAGAATGTGAGACACGCGCTGGATGTTTTCGGAGCTCGGGCTGATGAAGGTTTTGCAGACTCTGAGATTTGTCCAATCGCTGCCCAAGCGTGAACGGCAACCGCTGGCCAACAAGTTCAAGAATGCGGACCCGCTTGGTATGTTTCGGAAGTAAGGTGGCCCGGACGCTCGCGCTGACAAGTTGCAGCCATTGACCTGCTCGAGAACATGCTCGTCTTCGACCCGAAGAAGCGTGTAAGAGCGGGCGACGCGCTCGCGCACCCCTACCTTGCGCCGTACCACGATCCCTCCGACGAGCCGGTGGCAGAGGAAAAGTTCGACTGGTCGTTCAACGACGCAGACCTCCCTGTTGATACATGGAAGATCATGATGTACGACGTTATTGGATGAAGGGACGCCGGCGAAGCAGCTAACGGAGGTGCAGGTACTCTGAAATTCTCGACTACCACAATGTAGATGCCAACGCTCCGGACGTCGAGCAGAACGGCAATTAAAGGGCCCAGCGTTCGGCAAATCTAGTCATGACTACCCTTTGTACGCGAATGCCCTACCTCTCGGCTTCTCCTGCTCTTCTTGTTAGAAAGCTCGTCGACTTTGAAATACGCGGAGACACGGCATGGCAAACCCGGATCACACAGGACGGTGATAAGACATGGCAGCGGGCGAGTCGGCGATCATGGGCGCTATTTTCCATCTGGGATTTGGGCGATGGCGGGGCACCACGGTCCCCGCGCGGAGTGTTTTCTTTTCTCTTTCCCATGTCTTCTGCCGCATGCAATACATAGATGAACAATGACAGCCATCGACAACACGATGGCGTAACGGATTCGATGAGAGCCAAACAGCAGAACAGACGGGGCGAGGTGCGGAGAAGTTTCCGCACGACGATATTTTTATTTACGTGCATTGCATCATCGGCCCCAGAAGCTGACTCGTAGACTCTCGGGAGCAGGGAGAGCCAGCCCTATCGGTCATGTTTGTATGATGCAATACAAATGTGGGGATGGGGATGGGATTGCTGGGGGGGATTCCACAGGGCAGGGACAAGGCGGTTAACGATAATCGCCTCCTGCAGGCTCTGATGTTTGATCGGTGGCGCAAAGGGCCCTTGTCCGAGGGGTGCACGTAGCCGGGGGGGAGGCGATCCCGAGGTGGCGGTGTAGACGATCGCGTTGGAGCGATTGGGTCATGGGCAAGATGCTGGTTCCCGTTGCCTCAGACACTCCAACGTTCGCTCATTGGTGTAATCTTCGAGAACTGATTACTCAGCTCCGATTTCCAGACTGAGTCCCGGCAGTTGATCAAACAGTTGTCTCTCAAACTAAGCTGGTTCTCGCCGTGCTTGATTCCAACCGAGTTATAGCTGGCCAGTCGGCTTTGAGGTAATAATGTTCACCTTCGCATTGGGTATAGCGCGGCCCTGGTCCGAGCTTCTGAGATGCATAATGGCGACCGGTGGCTTACGCATGGCTTAACAATCACCAACTCACGTAGGCATGACACCGCCTGACAAAGTATCTACAAACACCACTGGTAGTCGCTCGAATTTTCGGGCTCCCTAATTGAAACATCCACAAAGTCCAGCCTCTGCACTCGCTGTCCCTGTTTTCCATGTCTAAAATCATCTCCTTCAACAACGACAACGTCCTGTCCAGCAAAGTCGTCTTCGCAACATTAGCAGCTCTCATTGCCATCACCCTGGCTCTCTTCACGCCTCTGCGTAGTTTCGTCCCGAGTAGACTACATCCTAGAATCTCGGCTCTCCGCACAATGGCTACCACCACCAGCACCACCACCAGCACCACCACCGCCGCAACATCGGCAGCGAGCAACAAACCCTTTGGTCCCGCCGCCCCGCCTCCCGCGATGAAGCTCGCGCCGCGGCCGTGGAGCGAGCGCGGGCACGCCGACCACGGCTGGCTGTACACGTACCACACCTTCTCCTTCGCGTCGTACTGGGCGCCCGAGCACGAGTCGTTCGGCCCGCTGCGGGTCATCAACGAGGACCGCGTGGCGGCGGGGACGGGCTTCGGCGCGCACTCGCACGCCGAGTTCCTCATCTGGAGCTACGTCGTGCGCGGCGAGCTGGAGCACAAGGACTCGATGGGCAACCTCGAGCGCCTCCGCCGCGGCGACGTGCAGTTCACCAGCGCCGGCACCGGCATCCGCCACTCCGAGTTCAACCGCAACGAGGACGACGAGGTGCACTTTTTGCAGATCTGGGCGAAGCCGGCGGTGAGCCGGCTGGCACCGTCGTACACCACGCGCCACTTCCCCGACGAGTTGAAGGTCAACAGGCTCTGCCGCGTCATGGAGAGCGTCGATCGCCACGACGGCAGGGATGGCGAGAACGAGCCCATCCCGCTGCATGCCGATCTGAGCATGAGCGCCTCGCTGCTGGAGCCCGGCGTGAAGGTCCGGCATCAGCTGGTCGCCGACGGCGAGCGGAAGGTCTACTTGCACGTGGTTATGAGTGGTCGGGAGCAGCCGAAGGACGGCGGTGCCGCCATCAAGATAGGGGATAAGGTCCTGAGAGAGGGAGACGGTGCATATGTTGAGGGGCTGAAGGGCCCGGGAGAGGTTGTGGTGGAGAGCGTGGGAGACAAGAGGGCCGAGTTCCTCCTCTTTGATATGGAGCCTTGAGGGGGCGATATAATCCTTGTATCTGCTTTCAGGTTATCATTTCCATGTATATACTTGATCCGGGTTGGAGGACAGCCTGTAGATTAGACTCGATGAGATTCACGAGGGTAGATAGACACAGCTGAATGAAGCTCGCATGTACAGCTCCGCAACTTTCCAAGGTCAGTGATCTTTAGAAACTTAAACCAGGGTACAAATGTTCCATTGACTCTGAAGTCATTGAATGCTCGAGGTTTATAGAATGTGCTGTAGCAGTTCACGACATCTAGCGGTCTCGAGCCGATGATTGACCGGACCCCTCCATCTTTGGCCTGGACTTTAGCCTAAACCCCTCACTTGGCACTGCACCACGACTTGGATGGACAGTCCTGCCCCGCGATAATCTACCGGGGAAATACGACCTGGAGTGATGTTTTAAAGATGGCGCTCTGCGGCTCTTCGCCGTTCCAAGTCCTCATCTTTCTCACCAACTTATCCTTCTCGAGCAATGGCAACCGGCATTCTGAAAGTTGACGGCGAGAATGTCATTGGGAATGATGGTAAGCCGGTCATTCTCCGGGGTGCTGGCTTAGGAGGTTGGATGAAGTGAGTGTTTTCAATGTCGTTCACTGAACGACGTGTTGACCTACTGAATAGCATGGAGAACTTCATCACCGGCTTCCCAGGCCACGAGCATCAACATCGCGCCGCAATGCTCAAGGTTCTCGGAAAAGAGAAGTATGAGTTCTTCTTCGACAAGTGGCTCGAGTACTTCTTCACCGACAAGGACGCCGAGTTCTTCGCCAGCAAAGGTCTGAACTGCCTGCGCATCCCCTTCAACTACCGTCACTTCGAGGACGACATGAACCCGCGCGTGCTCAAAGAATCCGGGTTCAAGCATCTGGACCGGGTCGTCGATCTGTGCGCCAAACACCAAATCTATACCATTCTCGACATGCATACCGTGCCCGGCGGCCAACACGGCGACTGGCATGCCGACAACGCCACCAACTACGGCGCCTTCTGGGACCACAAGGACCACCAGGACCGCACCGTCTGGCTGTGGGGGCAGATAGCCAACCGCTATAAAGACAATGCCTGGGTTGCCGGTTACAACCCGATCAACGAGCCGTGCGACCCCCTGCATTGGCGCCTTCCCGCCTTCTACGACCGCATCGAAGCGGCCATCCGGAAGATCGACCCCCATCACATCCTGTGGCTGGACGGGAACACGTTCGCCATGGAGTGGAAGTATTTTGACAAGAAGCTGCCGAATGCAGTGTACGCCCTGCACGATTACACAGTAAGCGTACAGACGCCGTCAAGTTAGAGTCAGTCAATTGATTGCCCCCCGCAGATGATGGGGTTCCCCAAAGGCGAGAAGTATACGGGCTCAGCGGAACAGAAGGCGAAGCTGGAGCGGCAATTCCTCCGCAAAGCCGAATTCATGTACAAGTTCGAGACACCAATCTGGAACGGTGAGGCGCCCACCACCTCCCTCCTTGTCAAAGAGGGAAAATCACGGTCAACTAATAAAGAAACAAAAACATTGCAGGCGAGTTCGGACCGGTGTACGCCAACCCAGAGCTGGACGCGGACCACGCGGCGGTGAACGCGACGCGGTACGACGTGCTGTCGACGCAGCTCGGCATCTACGACAAGTACAAGATCCACTGGAGCATCTGGCTGTACAAGGACATCGGCGTGCAGGGCATGGTGCACACCAGCCCGCGCAGCCGCTGGAACCGCACCATTGCGCCGTTTCTGAAGCGCAAGCGCGAGCTGCAGCTCGACGCCTGGGGCCGCCACCCGAGCAGGCAGGTCGAAGATGTCATCGAGCCCCTCGTCGCGTGGATCGACAAGGTGGCGCCGACGAGTGCGCAGCAGTATCCCACCCCCTGGCACACCGAGCGCCAGATCACCCGTCTGATCAACCAGATCTGGCTGTCGACGTGCCTCCAGGATGAGTTCGCGCAGCTGTTCGAGGGCATGAGCTTCGAGGATCTGGAGGAGTGTGCGAGGAGCTTCGCGTTCGAGGAGTGCGTGCAGCGCGAGGGTCTGAACAAGGCGCTTGAGGAACACAGTGCCGTGCCGGAGGTTTCGGCGGACTGGAAGCGTCCGGCGTACAAAACGTCCGATCCTCAAGAGGCGATCGGTGTATAAGTGTTCAATGAAGGCGATACGATGCTTAGCTCCTGGTAGAAAGGCAGGGATTCAAATGCGAATATAGCCTGATAGGTAGCGCTCTTGCCTATTTGAAATCTGAAACCTATATTTTGAGGATTCAACCATCGGAAAAGTACAGAACAAACCCACTGCTACATAATGGAACACTTTCGCATGATGATAAAAGCTCCTTAGCTGAGGTAAGAAAAATTACTACTCCTTAGCCTCAATGACGGGGGGGAAAGGAAGAAGAAAAGAGGGAAGAAATGAACTGTCCCAATAGCCTCAGAACGAACTTTTCAGGAAAACGAAATACAACTCATCCAAGATAAACAGGCAACTCCACAACCCCGACGTCCTTTGTCAACGGCGTCCACTTGATCTGATCCTCGTTCGCGGCGGCCACGCGCAGGCCGGGCACGTGCGTCGCCAGCGCGACGAAGACCTCCTCCATCTCGGCGCGCGCCAGCCACTCGGCCACGCAGCGGTGGGCGCCGAAGCCGAAGCCCAGGGCCGCCTCGGCGCCGCGGCGGCGGCGCACGTTGAAGGTGTCGGGCGAGGGGAACATCTCCTCGTCGCGGTTGCCCGAGGAGTTGGCCATGATGACGCCGTCGCCGGCTTTGATGAGCTGTGTGGGAGGTGGTGACTTCTGTTAGCTTTTTCTTCTTCTTCTTTTTTTTTTTTTGCTTTGATGCGGTTCGGATGGTGAGGGGAGAAGAGACTGGGGTGGTGTATGGGGGTTATGTTTACCTTGTCGCCCCAGTGCACATCGACCTTGGCAACGCGCCGCATGGCCATGGCGGAGCCGGTGTGGTAGCGGCAGAGCTCCTCGACGAAGGCTGCCGCGAGCCCCTGCGGGTCGGCTCGGAAATCGGCGAGCAGAGTTTCCCGGTGCTTGAGGTAGAGCTCGATGACACCCTTCAATTTTGACGATCAATTGTTGTTAGAGACTGTTTTTGACGGCACTGTGCGTGGAAGGGTGATGGAGTGGTGGGGAATAGGTACCAAGTTGATCATGTTGACCATAGTTGCGTTGCCCGCGACGAGCATCAGGAAGGCCATCTGCACAACGTCGGCTTTGGTAAGGTTGCCATGGTGCAGCTGTGTGGTGACGAGGTGGCTGATAAGATCGTCTTTCGGCTCGTCACAGCGCTGGTCAACGAGAGATCCCATGTAATTGAGCAACTCTTGGTTGGCGCTGGAGGCTTCGGTGGCCGTGGCGCTGCCATTGCTGCGGACGGCGGCTTGTTTCGTCAGAAAGGCGAGATCGGAGAAGGGGACACCGAGAATGCCGTAGATGATCTGTGTTAAGATTAGAAGGGAAGGATAACGGCGTCGTTGATATACAAACGTACATATGATGGAACGGGCAGGGAGAAGTTTTCAACCAGATCAATCGGTTGGCCATCGAATTTGTTGAGCATCTCATCCAATAACTGGCTCACTGTCTCTCGGATCTTCGGCCGCATCTTCTCGATGTGCTCGTAGGTGAAGAGATCCGAAATCATGCCTCTCTGATGCCCATGCGCGGGCGGATCCATGTCCACGAAGGTCGCTCGGTTCTTTGCTGCCTCTTTTCCGCCGGCGCTCATCTCGGGGAAGCCAGGCCGCGTACGCTCCTATGGATCATCTCAGCCAACAAGAGTCAACAAGTTAGACACAGAACGCACTTTGGAGAACCGCTCATCTGTTGCTACGGAGACAATGTCCTTCCATTTGACAAGAAGCCAGGGGCAAGTTCCATCCCAGAGCTCGACTCTGCTGATGGAATTGCTGGCACGGAGCTGTGCGTACTCGACGGGAGGCTCGGCACCACGAGGGCGGGCGAAGGGGAATTTGGGGACTGCTCTCGAGGTTTAGTGTTTACCCGTGGTATGGTGGGTGGGATGATCATAGTACGTGATTGAGAAGGCATCCTGACGCAAAGTCTCAGGGAGTTTGTCTTAGAGCTGCTCTAATGAATTAAAAATAAGAGAAGTTTCTCAGTTTCGGGGAGCAAATGTTGAACTTCGTTGATCGATATTCTCGAGTAGAAAAACTCAACCGGAATTTATACTTTCTACAATACAGCTTATCCGCGGAGAAGCTTCGGCTAGGTCGTCCCAATGCTGAAGGTGCTCCATGCCATGTGGTCCGACGTTGCTTCATACCGTAGCCAGCCCGGAACATACCACGCGGGAGACGAGTCACCCCTTACTTGATCTGGTAAATCGTAGCGCTGCGCAGCAGCCACATGGCTGAGAAAGCCAGAAGGAGCCGAGATGACTCAGCTTGGATTCGAAAGGCGGTGTTGCCATTGGACGGAAGCAACGGGCATTCAACGGTGCGGATGAAGTTAACCTCTAATCAATCGGATGTTCGAGGCTTCGTCAATCATGCGACTCGCAGAATTCGCCCGGGACGTTCCGCTAGCTTCCGCTGCAAGGGTATACGGAAGTATAGGTTATTATTACAGCCTATTCCAGGACCCACTGCTTTGGTTGGGCAGGGTTTAGGGTATCTTATAGGGCTGCGAGGGTTAAGCGAAAAATGGTTTCCTCGAGGGAGAGGCTTCAATAGAAAAATAAACATGCACTCGGGCGCGTTGCACGAAAGATTGTGAAGTTGGGATGAGGGCAGAAAGTGGTGTTTGGCTTAGTAAAAGTCGGGTGATGGCAGGACGAAGTGGGTTTCAAGCACGAGCGGCAGGCTGCCGTTCCCCCGCATTTCCGCGGAGAAGTGGCTGCGCCGTGGAAACATCAACGCTTCCTTGAAGCATGCCTCACTGTTGGTCGTGGTAGGCGTCCATTTTGCTCCTGGCGGTTGCCTCAGGCTGCAAAAACAACCGAGTGCGCTTGGCCAAGAGAAGGGGCACAGTCTCGTCCGGCGTCGTTGTCGGTACTTTCAAGGACAGCTTGACAACGTAGGTGGCTCTGAACATGACGGCAAGGCAGCTCGCTAAAATAGGCGCAGGGATCGGTGCAGTTGGAATGGCGGGGAGTAAGGGAGATGCTGCGGGGTAGGAAGCCGCCTGGCTCCGTTATCTTCTACTGCGATCTGCACACCCATTAGCTGAGCATCAAGAAGGTAAATGGCATCATCGAAGCTTTCATCCTCGACAGTAGCGAGCAACGACGACGCCTTAGATGGGCTGAACGAAGCGCCGTGCGGTATCGAAGATCAACCTTGCAGCAGAAGAATGAGATTCGAAGGAGGGAATCCCGGGATGGCGGCCAGAGGAAGCGATAGGTCCGGCGGACAGCTAGGCAAAAGCTAAGGTAGAGCGGAGAGCGGACTGGGTCCGGTACTGGTGCGGGTGCGGGTGCGGCGAGCCGGCGGCCACGACCTTTGGATCGGAAGGGGCGATCGATCCTGGGCGCAGATCCTCGCGCACCTCATCGCCAACTACCTTTCCTCACTGCCGAGCCCACAGCCCTCGAACCCTCCAGCCAAAAGACGGTCAGCATTCGGAGATTGTACGGCGATTCGGTGAATCTCGCGTCTTCTCGTGTCCCACTCCGCTTGCCATCGCCAGAAAAAGAGACGGCTGAAAAAGAAAAATGCTGTTGGCAGGCGCGACAGCTGCCCTGACTCCGCGCCAGACTCCGCGCCAGACTTGCCGTCATCTTTCCCGCGTTGAAACAAGCCTTTAGCGGCACCTTGGCCGGCGATGCGACGGCTCCGATAGCGGCTCAGACAGCCTCCAGGCGGCGCCGGCGTAGCGCTGCAGCTATGCCGCGCAAAGCGGCTCCAACTTGGGGGCGGCTCTTCCTTTTCAATTCCCGTCCATCGTTCCCGAAGTCCAGCTGGCGTGACGGTGGGTCGAGCCATGACACTGTCAGCCACTCCCACCATTTGCTTCCGATACGCGACATCGAATCCTCCTCCTCATTGGTTGCTGTTCGTTTCGACGGCCCGCGCCCGGCATGCCGTTTCTGCTTGCCCAAGATAGACCTCCACGGCACCGGTCCCGGGAGCCCTACGCCCTGAGCCAAGACTCCCGTGCGATACAACCTGCCGCCTATCAAGACTTTCACTGCTTATACAGTGGATCCTCGATACGCCATGCAAGCGTGCGACGGCGCCCCCAAGCTGTGCTGCCATTGCACTGCCCGCTAAATACCTGCCTCCTCCCTCCCCTCCCTGCTGGCTAGGCCCACTCCAATAAACATCCTGCAAACCTCTTGATCTGTGACAATGGTTGAAGACAGCCGAGCAGATACGATACCGGTAGAAGACATGGAGCCTTCATCTCCGCGCCTGGACAGTCCCGACCCCGAGAAGCGTTTTTCTCGCTCCGACGATGGTTGCCCATACCAACAGGATTTTCCAACCAAGGTCGAATGGGTCGACGACCCTGAGAACCCGCAGAATTGGCCCTTCGCAAAGAGGTGCTTCCATACCATAATCCCCAGTAAGTTTTTCCATGCTCTTGCCAACCCAGCAGCCCTCACTGACCTTCTTCAGCTCTCATCGCATTCGTGACGTAAGTCGTTCCTTGTTCGGATCACCTAGCAGCACGCGCTAATACCCCCAAAGCACATTGGCCTCTTCCATCTATACACCAGGCCGCTCCGAGGTGCAAGCAGAGTTCGGCGTCTCTTCGACCGTTGCGATCCTTCCCTTCTCTTTCTATACTCTTGGTCTTGCCTTTGGTCCTTTGATCGCATCGCCATGCAGCGAGAACTTTGGTCGTAGGGCGGTGTACTTTGTGTGTACACCTATTTTCGGTCTCTTCACACTTGGTTCCGGCTTCTCTCAGTCGATTGCCAGCTTGACTGTATGCCGCTTCTTTGCAGGATGCTTCGGTAGTCCTGCACTGAGCGTCGGAAACGCAACCCTTTCCGACGTATGGGCTCCACACGAACGCGCTATCCCGATGGCCATCATCGTTTGCGCCCCTTTCTTGGGTCCTACTTTAGGGTAAGTTTCCATCAACTCCGTTCATCAACTTCATCAACACGATACTCACCCCGAACCAGCCCCCTGATCGGAGGCTTCGTTGCTGAGGGCAAGGGTTGGCGGTGGACGCAATGGGTGATCCTCTTCTTCACCGTCGCCTTCCTCACACCCGCCTTCTTCATGTCCGAGACCTACCGCAAGCAGATACTCCAACGACGTGCCAAGCGGCAGCAGCGGATCGAAAGTAGCGGTACAGAGCTGCGCCGCACCGATACGGCAGCTTCACGCGCCTCGCGCGCCGCCCAAGGGACGCAAGCGCTGCTCATGAACACCATTGGCCGGCCTGTACATATGCTTGTAACCGAACCCATCATTGGACTCTTCTCCCTCTACGTCGCTTTCATCTTCGCGATGCAGTACGCCTTCTTCGCCGCCTATCCCTGGGTCTTCAGCAATACCTACGGCTTTTCACTCGGCGCACAAGGGCTCACCTTCCTCGGCCTGGGCGTGGGTTGCTTGATCGGCTTCACCGTCATCTGCGCCAGCAACATATGGGTCGACAAGCCGCGAGCACAACGATGGCGCGAAAGTCAACAACAAGAGCAAGGGGCCGCCATCCAGTCGAACCCGGGCGTCCTCGAAGCCGGCCCCAAGCCGCCGCGCACCTCGCCACCACCCGAGTTCGCCCTCGCGATCGCCTTCCCCGGCTCCATCGTGCTGCCCGCCGCGCTCTTCATGTTCGCGTGGACGGCGCGCCCGTCGGTGCACTGGATCGTGCCCATCATCGCCGAGACGCTGTTCGGCACAAGCAACCTGCTCATCTTCATGGCCTGCACTCTCTACCTCATGAACACGTACGGCCCCATGTACGGCGCCAGCGCCATGGCCGCTTGCAGCCTGCTGCGCTACGTCCTGGGCGCTGTGTTCCCGCTGTTTATCCTGCAGATGTACGAGGCGCTGGGCACGGGCTGGGCGACGAGCTTGCTGGGCTTCGTCAGCGTGGTGTTGGGCTTCGTGCCGTGGGGGTTCGTGAGGTGGGGCGAGAGGCTGAGGGGGATGAGTAAGTATCCTTGCGAGGGTTGAGAGGAGAGATAGAAAGGGAGAGCGAGAGAAGAAAGAAAAGAAGAGAGAAAAGACAAGATGAGAACTGGAGTAATGTCTCCCAATAGATGTGGTCTTGGCGGGAATGACTTTATCCGCAGGTTGTGTGGGTCAGGTGGGTCGGATGTGTTGGGGTAATGACATGGGGGGTTTTCGGGAACACCGGAGCAATGTCCGTGACGAAAGTGATGAGATCAAGGTTGATAAGGGTGGAAAGACGGAGGAGAAAGAAAAGAAACGGAAGATGAGGAGTATGTAGAGATGGCTTGTTTTCGTGATGCTTTATACCCAATTCGTAATTTCATCCTTGTGATATGAACCGAAGATAGTTTCAACAACTCAAGAATCGCAAGCATTCAAACGAACAAAAAGCAAGAGAAAATTGCCAGAGAGCATGGCTCGACGTTGAGAAAAGCTTTCAGCCAACTTGTTTAACCTCGGTCAAAGGCTGGCAGATAATCGCGGCTCTTGTTGGGCCGATAGACGTCTCCACATACTGCCGAAAGTCCGCCTTACCTACCCCACATTCGGTCAAGGGGATTTGCAGGGGTTCAAGCACGCAAAGGAGGGCTTGAGCTAACTCTATCCCCGTTGGTTTCGGATATGCCGTGCTGAACTCCAATCGGAGAGTAAAACAGAATGGGAAGGTCGCTCGTCGTTGCATGTTCGGAGGGAACTTCTACTTTGCTTGCATGCATAGACGAGGGACGACTGTGAACAGACATGGAGTTGAGTTGAGAGTTTCTACTTCATCTACCTTACAACAACGCGCGATTGCGCTAGTTAAATGTTTTTTGTAATCCACATTTGGCAGCAATCCATCGTCTATCTACTTGACGCCTATTTCCGGGAAATGAGTTGAGAATTCTCCAGGAAGGTTATACCACATTTCTACGTCGCTCTCGGGCCCCTTCAAACAGCACCTGGTCTCCTCGGCCATCACCATGTCCTCAAAATCAACCACAGTCTCCGCCACCGCAATCTCCACCCCAACCTCCGTCCCAATCTCCGCCACCACAGTCTCCACCTCCGCCACTACCGTCTCCACCATTATGATCTCCACCAGCACCATCTCCTTCGCTGCTGCCACCGTCACTGCCGTCCCCATCACCACCGTTGACGTGCCCGCCGCCCCCACCGCTCCCACCGCCGCTGTCACCTGTATATTGTGAATTTCGGCGCCGTACGCGACGTGCATCATCGTCCACCTTTTTGCCATCGGAGTCAGGGTCGCCGCGCTCCTCGTCGTCGAATCCGTCGTCAGTACGGTCCATACCGTCTATACATGTATATTGTCAGCGTACAGTCCTGCATCATACCTCTTCGGAGGTCTGCGCAAACACACCGTTCTCTTTCAGCCATCCAGTCTTAAGTCGGTTGAACATTGCTGCAAATCCGAAACTTCTCGCATGGTAGAGTTGTCCGCACCGTAAACCCACGACGGGTGACGGAGTTGCCCGTGTTCTTGCCATCGACGTTGCCGGCAATATAAGCCTGCGGAACGATGCAGATGGCATCTTTTTCTAGCCGTAGGCACACACGCCCGTAGCAGCAAGACAATTGGTGATGGAAAGGTTAATGTCAAGGCGAGTAGGAAGGCCAAGTGCAAGAAACCGTGCCTAATGTAAACGTTTGAAATTTTTGAGGGAACAACCATGGTTGAGGGATTGACTCGCTCTGGCCATGCTAAGGCTCTTTGAGCATCTGGTGATAAGTGGTTCACCAACCATGACAAAATGGAAATAAACGTCGCAGTTACGCTAGAGCATCGAAAAGTGTGACTGCGAGACTGTTGCATAGGTCTCTTCAGTTGGCGCGATCTACTGACACTTCCACCAATTCCACAGTGAGTTAACGGGGATTTAAGCCATTAAAGCCCCGCTCAGAACCCTATGATATCCCTTAATGGTGCTCCTGTCGTCAGTGTTGCCGGTGCAAGCCTCTAAGACGGGGCACATGGAATAGGGCGAGGTGCCGAAGAAGTTGGACAAGTGAGTTCCATATGAATGATTGAAATTCCATGGTTGGGGAGACTGTCTTCAAGCATTGGTATAAGGTCAATTGAGAGGGGTAAGCAGCGGCGTATTGACAACAAAGGGACGAATGCACTCATGGACAGCATTCATCGATGATAGGTATAGGCTAATTCGGAGAAGGCAAGTTGATGCGAAAGGAAAGAAAGGGAAGGAAGGAACGAAGGAGCAGCGGCGAGGCCCGGCCCACGACGCGCTAAAAACCAAGCTCCACCCCAGCGATCTGGGGAAAGCTTCCCGACCAACAACTCCACCCTCAAATTCCTCAACATCACACCACCACCTTCACCCACCTCCGCACGAGACTTGCGCCCGCCCACGACCCTGCCACACACAACAATGGCCTCTTCCTCCTCCGTCTTCAATCCCACCGCCTCCTCCACCATCGCCGCCCCGCCCGAACGCGTCTTCGCCCTCCTCATCGACCGCACCACCTGGCCACGCTGGAATGCCTTCATCCCGCGCGCCGACGTCGTCCCGGAGCTTTCCACTCCCCCGTCCACGACGACGACGTCAGATGACGACGGCAAGATCAGGCTCGGCCAGACGCTCAAGTTCGCCGTCCGGGCCCGCGTCCTCGGCGCCCTGCGCAGCGTGCCCGGCGGCAGCTTGGAGCTGGTCAACGTGCTGTCGGCCCCGGCGGACGACGACGGCGCGGAGCGGGGCGTGTGGCGGGTCGGCTGGTCGCAGAGCCCCAAGATGATGCCGGACTGGCTGATGCGCACGCAGCGCGTGAACGAGGTCGTGGCGGACGAGGATGGCGGTGGTTGCACCTACAGGACCTACATGACCTTTGACGGGCCGATGGCTTACGTGGTCAAGTGGTTGGCTGGGTGGATGATACGGGATGGGTTGATCATGTGGGCGGAGGGCTTAAAGGAGGAGGCCGAGAAGGGCGCGTGATGAAGAATGCGACGATGGGGTGCGGGGTGTCCGTGGATATTACGCGCTGGACAGAACCGAGCTGGTCTTCGTTCTGATACGGCAGTGTGGAAATGTGTCATGACCATCGAATTCTTTGGACGACCGGTGGGTGATGGAATTTGCAATCGCTTATACAACCTAGCTGATTTAGGAGACAGGCGATTGGAGATACCCAGCTCGACCTGCAACTGAATGCAATGAGCATCGCAGCAGAAAGCAGAATTGATCAACTCCTTCCGAAAGAACCCTTTGATTGGGGGGAAGGGGGGGCTTGCGCATCATGAAGTCGCACCCACGGATCAGTAACACTGCCCGGTCCATCGACCAGCGAGCAACGCCCGATACGCCATGCCAGATTCGCAATGGGCCGAGATGCAGGAACGAATCAGGAAGGTGAACGGTATCTTTTCCCGTTCAAACCTTCGAATGGTGTCTTCGGGCTGTAGTTAGCGATGTCGGAAAGCACATGCGGCCTTCGGAACTCGGTATCATCCCACTCCTACCATCCAAGGCTCGCCGCCTAATTCCTGGAAGCCAGAACAAAAGGGGAAAACCAATGTGTAAAAAGCTGCGATAGCATTCAAAGCATGACGTTAGGTTAGGAGCCGCATGACCCGGAAGCGCCGCCCTAGGCAATGACAAAAAAAAAGGACCCGCCCTAAAGAATGCTCGGAATTCCCGAGAACATGACGTCGCCTTCTGGAAGCGCACTGCCCGCACTAACGAGCCCCTAGCGTCTGCACAGGAGATCTAGAATGAACATGTGGGGTAGATGTCTTAGCTGGCAGACGCTATGAAGAAGCACGGTCGCATCAGAGCGGTGCCTAAAACAAACTCAACCCTTGGTCACTGAAGTGCACGGCAGGGGAAAAAGCACGATCTGCTACAAAACTCACGGGATTTATATTCACGGGGAATGGTAAAACGAACACTATACATACACGAGGACCGCCCATCCATACCACACTCCTTGCATCGTACATGCGGCCGCATAAAAGCTGCCTCCACTTCGTTACAGCTCCAATTCAATCCCTCAAATGGTCACCTTCGCCTCGCCCCTGAGATCCCTGGAGCTGGCTCCGACGAAGAAGGTGTACTCGCCCTTGGCGACGGCCCACTCCTGGGCGGCCGTGTCCCAGTACGACACGTCCTTGCGCCGGACGCTGAAGGAGACGTCCCTGCGCTCGCCCTTGGCCAGCTCGACCTTCTCGAAGCCGCGCAGCTGGCGCGGCGGCTGGTCCGGCGCGGCGGCCGGGTAGGCGACGTACAGCTGCGCCACCTCGGCGCCGTCGCGGCCGCCCGTGTTCTCGACGGTGGCGGTGACGCGGATGACCTCGTCGAAGAGGTCGGTCTTGCCGCCGACGGCGAGCGGGCCGGTCGGGTAGGTCGAGGAGAGGGCCTTCTCGTCGGTCGTCTGCGCGGCGACGGCGCTGATGTCGAAGGTGGTGTAGGACAGGCCGTGGCCGAAGGGGTAGCGGGGGGTCACGTTGAAGCGGTCGAAGTGGCGGTAGTCGATGTAGACGCCCTCGCTGAAGTCGCAGACCTCGGTGTAGCACAGCGAGACGGGGTAGTCGGACGCGTCTTTGGCGATGGTGCTGATCAGCTTGCCCGACGGGTTGACGTCGCCGTACAGCACGTCGGCGATGGCGTTGCCCGACTCCTGCCCCAGCAGGCCACCGTACACGACCGCCGTCACGTTCGCGTTCTCGATCCACGCGTCGACCAGGCGCGGGCCGACGGTGTTGATGACAACTACAGTGTTGTTGCAGCTCGAGGCGACGGTCGTGACCAGCGTGTCCTGATCGGCGTTGGTCAGCTCCTCGCGGTCGGCGCCCTCGCCCGCGAAGGAATTCAGGAACACGAGGCAGACCTCCGAGTCCTCGGCGTAGTTCTCGTAGCTGGGCGTCAGCGCGGTGCCCTGGCCGGAGATTGAGATGCCGCCGCCACCACCACCGCCTCCACCCATACCACCATCTGAACCACCGGCCGTTCCGTTGCTGCTGGAGTTGCCGCTCATGCTAGGGAGACCGCCATCGCCGCCACCCATACCTCCTCCTCCACTACTCATACCGCCGGAGCTGCTCGAGTCGGAGTATGTGTCGTTCATGATCCAGCGGATCATGCTGCCGTCGGCGGCGGCGCGGGTGCTCAGGCTCTGGAAGGGCGTGATGAGGTACGAGAAGGAGAGCTGACCGGAGCCGCTGCCGGAGGCGAGATGGCCCTGGTAGACGGGGCCGTCGGTGCCCTGCACGCTGAATGCCTGGTTAGGGCCGGCCATGGCGGGGCCGGCGTGGGCGCCGAAGACGCTCATGGTGCGGGGGCGGTTCAGGGGCAGGCCCTGGCCGGCGGCCGTGTTGTTGTTCTTGAGGAGCACGAGCGAATGGGCGCCGACCTCGCGGATGAGGGCGGCGTGGTCGGCGCGCACGTCGCGGTACTCGGTCGTGGCGGCCACCTCGGGCTGCTTGCCGTCGTTGAGGCCGACGTGGTAGTAGCCGATGACGTTGCGGATGGCCATGTCGTCGAGGCGGGTCTGGGTGAAGGAGCCGTTGGCGATGCCGGCGTTGAGGATGTCCGCCGTCCAGTAGGAGCTCGAGCCGTAGTCGAGCCCGGCGTTGGCCGAGCCGTACGACGTCGACTGCGAGTTGACGTCCGGGAAGACCATTCCCGGGAAGCCGAGCTCCGACTTCAGCAGGCCGCCGAGGAGGTCGCTGTTCTCGCACGCAAGGGTGCCGTTGACGCGCGACATGGCGCACATGACGGCCGCCATGCCCGCCTTGACGCCCTCCTGGAAGGGCCAGAGGTAGAGCTCGTGAACGGTCTTGTCGTCGGCGTTTGCCGTGTATACGGCGGTCGTGGTGGACGAGATGCTAGACGAGCGGTTCGTCTCCTGTTCGTTGAGCAGGAAGTGCCTGCCGCCAGCAATCACACCAGCCGAGTTCATTCCAGGAATGGCCTTGGCCATGATAGCACCGGACAAGTACGCTATCAGAGTTCAGCGTATGCAAAATAGCACACTCAAGAACTAGGTAATACTTACGGTCGGGGCTGTAAGCCTCAGCTTGACGGCCACCCCAGGGGGTGCGGCCCAGAGGACCGCACTCGGGGCCGTTGACGAGGTTGTAGCCCATGAGGTAGAATTCACGGCCGAGAGCCTTGTTTTGCTTCTCGAAATAGTCCCGGTCCCAGGTCATGGCCAGGGCGTTGTCCATGCTGAAACCGGAGACGTAGTACTGGTAGTTGATGCCGCTGCTGCCGTCCTTGTTCTCCAAGGCGGTCCACGTGAGGTTGGAGCCGGAGACATCGCCGCCGGTGATGACGGAGACCTTCTCGGCGTTGGTGAGGCCGGAGACGAAGGTCTTGGCCTTGTGATACGCCGCTTCGAAGTCGCCAAGCTGAACTACATGGAGAGATCTGTAAGGACTTGTGTTCTAAATATTTGCGATCTATAATTTCTCACCTTTACCAGAAGACAGAATAGACGCCGGATTGGTGGACGAGTTGGAAGCAGCGTAGCTGCGAGAAACGAGGGCGGAGGCAACACCGAAAGCCGTGAGGGCTCTCATGGTGACGAATTAAGAGGAAGGAAGTCGAAAAGAAGGAGAGTGGTGAGACCTGCACGGAAGGGACTTGGTACTTGGCTACATATTGGCGCAATGCGGTGAAAGGGCTCAGTATTCATACGGGTGTTGCCCACCCGCAGTGACGACGCGGCCAAAAGGGCAAGAGCTTGACATATCGACACAATGCTTGCGTATATCGTCGGCATATCCCACGTGGCGGCCAATCACACCGCTCGAAACACCGGCTGGCAGCGCACATTGCGGCCAAGGCCACGCGGCCGGTAGAGATCTGAAGCTTAAAGCTAATAAAGCGACGATGAGAGTGCGGGAGCCAACCCCGGCGAGATCGGGGCGAGGATGATTGGCGGTGCACGAGGCCGGTCTGCCGGGTGGAACCATGGGGCGCGGCGGGGAGCACGAGCAGGAGTTCAGGAGTTGCGCGTCTTCTGCCTGTTTGTTCGAAACACAAGGCAGCCTTACCAAACGGCGGGCCTTGCGGGTGGCGCTAAGCCGGAAAGCTTGAGCGCTGCCGAAGCACGAGCAGAGCCCCCCTCGGACCTCGGAGCTCAGCGTGTCCGACGATGCGGACAAACGTACCTCCCCTTCTCGTCGGCCCGGGAGGATCGGGGAGGCGCTGGCGCTGGTGCCTGCAGAAAAGCTTGGCCACCTTATCCATCCATCCTACAATACCATCGAGGACGCCTCTCGGGAGCCTATCCCCCGAGCTCCGCCACCACGGTATTTCTTGCTTGCATAGTACCATCAGATAGCGGTCTCATTTCGGCGCCACGCGATCTATCCACGACTATAGCCAGGCACCTGGACCGTAGAAATCCTAGATGCCGGCGATAGCCTGTCCCAATGGAGGGTCGTAGGCAGAAACCCATGGTCCTCGCTTCCCGAGTCGCCAATGGCCCCTTCCGTTTTGTTTCGCCGGCCGTGGCACAATACCTTAGGTACCCGTGGGGCCGCCTGCAGGGTTGAACCTCTGCCCCCGCGGACTCCATGCTGGCTCGTCCTCTCCCCTCCGTCTTGCGAACTGCTGTCTACGGTAAGACCCGGGCCTGGCGACCTACTTGGCGTCGGGAATTCCGAACGGAATGCGTCCAAGTGCCCCGTTGAGTAGTAGACTCCGTTTCTCGCACTTTTTTCGTCAGTGAGCTCCGGGCCTATTGTGAATTGTAACTGCTACTACTTATTATCCGGTGGTTGGCCGCTCTCAAGCCGATCTTCTCCTACTTCCCACCAGCACCTTCGTTTCTTCAATTGTATGTACATACCAATTCCGGTCAACTCAATTCCAAACCACAATGAAGTCCACCGCCGCCCTCGCCGGAGCACTCTCCTCCCTCCTCGCCATCGGCTCCGCAGCCCCGGCAGCCCGCGCCGCCGCTGAGGACAGCAGCCTGATCGTCTCCACGGCGCCGCAATACCTGCGCCCCTACGTGCTGCCCAAGTTCGCCGGGCAAGCCGTAGCCGTCGGGCAGCAAATATACCGCTTCTCCGTCACCGGCAACTCGTCCGCGGGCGCCTTCACGCTGATGCAGACCAACGCCCCGGACTCGACCAGCCTGGGCGTGCTGCCGCATACGCACAAGGCGCACTACGAGAACTTCTACTGCACCAAGGGCCGCGTGCAGCTGTGGGCCAAGACCAACGCCACGGGCGAGAACGCGCGCGTACTCACGCCGGGCGACTACGGCGCCGTGCCGCACAACACGGTCCACACGTTCCAGATCACGGACCCGGACACGCAGATGACGGGCGTCATCCAGCCCGGCGGCTTCGAGGAGCTCTTCATCGCCATCGGCGACGGGTCTTACGAGTCGTCGACCGGCGCCGCCTTCGTGCCCGCCGCGTCCAACAGCTCCTCCTCCGGCGCGGGCAGCTCGGCCAGCATGATCTCCGCGCTCGAGTCCTTCGACGTCTTCGCCCAGCTCGACTTCTCGCCGCGCTACGACTTCGTCAACGGCAGCGCCGGGAGCAGCGGCGGCAAGTGGCACGACGGCGCCAACACCCTGGCCAAGGACGCCCACACGCCCAACTTCATCGCCAAGGGCTACGGGCCCAAGTACCTCAACGTCGACGACGGCGTCTACCGCGTCGTCCAGCCGCTCGTCACCGGCACCCAGAGCGCCGACAACTTCACCATGGGCACCATCACCATGTCGCCGCTGCTCGCCAACCAGACGGCCACCGCCCAGCAGAACCTGACCCAGCCCCTGGCGTTCCAGATGGAGGAGGGCCAGCTCGTCGTCGCCGTCGATGGCTACGACTCCGTCAACCTGATCCAGGGCGATGTCGTCTTCATCCCCGCCGGCGTCCCCTTCACCTACCACGCCTCCGTCCCCTTCACCAAGTTCCTGTACGTCAGCGGCGGCGGCGACGGCCTCGACTACCAGCTGTTGCAAAAGAGTGTGTCTTGGGACTACACTACCTACCCCACCTACGCTGGTTACACCATCTAAGTACGGTGACGGAGAGAAAATTCGTTGTATCTGTTGTTGTGTTCCTTTCTCGCGGATACCCGAGCCGGGTGGCTCACGATTTTGACGACAATAAGCATGAGGCCACTGACTGTGGCACCCTATGTATATAGTAATGACAAGCAGCATGAGGCCGCTGGGTGGAGAGATCTCCGTCTTTCAGCTAGTGGTACCCTATGCAATTTAAAAAGACTTTCCAGGAATATGTGAGCAACTACGCCGGCTGGGAAGCACCCGGCTTTCGTCCATAAACTACTGATCTGGGCGAAAAATCAGTGGCTGCATTTTTGAGTTGGAGAAAGAAGCGTTACGCACACGTCATAATAAGCGTGCGTCTTCCTGTCTCGTAGTGCTTCCTTGAATTTGGCCACCAGAACCATCACTTCTTCATATTTCCACTGTGGTGCGTCAGTGGTATGGACTTGTAAATGAGAACACTGAATATAGCTCAAAGCTTACTCCCAGAACGTGAGTGAGTAGGAACATGGCCCAGCCCTCTGCCAGCAGGTCAGTGGTGTTTCTCATCTGTTGCTGCCCGTTACTCACCACACCCATGGTAGCAATACAGTAAGTTCCATTTCCCAAGCTCCTTCATCTTGGGGTCGGAACTCCAGGGGCCAACCGGAAGCTTGAACCTCACCTCGCTCACATCTTCAAAGCCTGCGTCCGTTATCCACGCCTTCATATTGTCGACCACCCTCATGGTCTTCCCAAATTTGTCGGCCGTTTCGATGAAAAGCTTGGACCACTCTGCCATGGTATGATCCGGCGGGCATGTGCCGTCATCCGACTTGAACTGGATGGCCATCTCCATCTGGTTGATCCACCCGCCTGGTTCGAGGTGGCTTTCCGCAAATCAGTTGATGTTGGTGGTCCAAAGTATACGGTGAGAGCTTACTCGAATGCTTCCCGATAGAATGCCGGCCAGTCTCCAATGCTACCAAAGAGACATCGGACGTGGATCATGTCAAACGAATTCTTTGGAAACGTCCATGCCTCAGTGCAGTCATCAATTTCGAACTGACAGTTTGGAGGACAAAACTGCGGCTGGATGGGAGAAAGATCGGTCCCAACGACATGGCAATCCGGAAATTCGTCTGCGAAGTCACTGTTCAGGAGAGATCGGTTAGGGGCCAACAATGTAGATCATGGAACGGGTGATGATACATGGACCAGATGCCCGTCCCGCACCCAACGTCTAAAACATTCTTGAGTAAATCAGCACTTGGACGAGCGCCATGCATGGTTTGAGGCCTACCCGGGGTTTCTCGATGGGTGCCAGAAACAACTTGTCGTCGATCAACAGTCGAAGCATGTGGTGGCTCAATCTCTCAGCCAGGGTGCCAAATATGGACTGATGTGAATGCGTACCCAATGTCTAGTTGATCATTTTGAGTGTCATCGTTTGGACCCCTCCCCGTTTGTCAGCTCTCATACTTGGTCAAGTGCGGCTGCAGTGGCCATGTGTAACCACACCACACAGGGTCTGCGCTCTTACACTCACCAATAAGCACCTTCACGAAATTTATGATAGCGTCGGCCATTCTCGTAGCGATGGCGCCAGATAGTGGAGGTGATGGAAGTAGTGTCACTAATGTCGTCGCCGAAAGCCGAGTCGTTGCTGTCGTCGGCTGGCTCGCGAGACTGTGTAACAAGTGAGCGCGGGACGATGCAGATAAGCCGTAGACTTACAACAGGGATATGGATGGCGTCGGCGGGCTCAAGGTCTGGCCCGGCCATTTTTCAGTAGCGGGAGGACTCGCAGCTGACAGGAAAGCTTGTTTGAGAGAGAAATTCACTCGCCAATCGAGCGGATGGCCAGGCCTCGGAGGAGGAGGTCTGTATTGCAGAGTGGACGCAGCGCAAGGTGGGGATGCAGCGATTTTATGCCATGTGGTTCTGCGGTGTCGATGTTGTGCGACTGAAGCATAAAGACGGCAGATCAGAAGGAAAGCCAAGACAGTTCAGAAGGGCTCCAATAATGGAGCTTGCTCAGGTTACTGTTGAGATGCAGGCTGCCGCTTACGTGCGTTTTCCGGCGCGAACCAGAGAGAAGAGGCACAAGGGACTGGAGCAGAGCAGATGAGAGTCTGGCGGCGTTGGGAGCTGCAGGTTTCAAGATGCTGTGCAACGCGGAGAAAGATGAATCGGAAGCCACTTCCCCGCGTCGGATGCCCCTGCCCAGCACAGGCGCAGCGCATGGAAGGCCCGCTGATTCGCCTCGGTTGCACCGATCGCGTGCATGCCAGAGCAAGAGCGGGTGGTTGGCTTGACAAGGCAGTCGCCGCCGTGACTGGCATGGCCCGCTTGCTGCTGCTGCCGTTCGTGGCAATCGCAGCTGCCAAGCGGCACATCATGGCTTTTCCTGCACACCTCGCCTCACACTTCTTGGTCAGCTCTCGCTGTTCTCCTCTACTTTCTGCAACATTGGGCTTCCCGTCTGAACTCGCTCGCCGAACGCCGTGATTCAATGGCTCTTCTTGCTGTCCTCGAGTGGCCGATTATCCTGTACAATGCAATTGCTGCATTGCTAGGCTATGTCATCGGTCTTGCTCTTTATCGCCGCTTCCTCCATCCGCTGGCAAAGATTCCTGGCCCGTTATTGCCTGCTGTCACCACCCTCTACCAGTCATACTACAACAGGCGCTACTTTATGAAGATTGCCGAACTTCACGAGAAATATGGTAATCAGCACTTACCATTCTGACTTACTCCTTTGTAACCCGTCCTGACCATGAGACTGCCCACTTCAGGCCCCGTTGTCCGTATTACACCGGATGAGATCCATCTCAGTGACCCTGATAACTATGACAAGATCTACTACGTCGGATCCCGCTTCTGGAAAAGCCCCGTCTTCTACGGCGCTTTTTGCATCCCTCACAGCACCTTCGCCACCCCATCCAACGAGGTCCACAAGCAAAAGCGCGCCATGATCAATCCCATGTTCTCCCGCAAGATGGTGCTGCAACTTGAGGATGTGGTTCAGAACAAGGCTTGCAAGTTGATCAAGCGTATGGAAGCCGGCATCGCCGAAAAGAAGCCTGTCGACCTCCACCATGCCTTCCGCAGCGTCTCCATCGATGTCATCACCGATTACGCGTTCGACGAATGCTACAACCTCCTAGACGCCCCGGACTTGGGAGCCCATTTCTTTGCCATGGTCCGCGGAGTGGGTCCAGCCATGTGGGCCTTCCAGCAGTTTCCTTTCCTAAAGAGCCTTGCGCTCAAGACGCCACCGTGGTTGGCTCCTTATCTCAGTGAGCCCCTAGGACAGGTGACGAAGATGCAAATGGTAAGAAGCAATATAAAGAGACCTTTTCCGTATGAGATCAATTTTTCCAGAGTGAGCTGACATCTTCAAACAGAAATGTGTGGAGCAAGTCGAAGGCTTCAAAGCCCGCATGGCCTCAGGAAAACTGAAAAACGATCGTCCAACCATTTTCTCTAAGCTGCTTGATCCTGAGAACAACGATGGAATGCCTATTCCGCCAACGTGGCAGTTGAAGGATGAGTGTTACAGCTTCCTCGGCGCAGCCGCGGACACGATCGGCAATGCCGCAAACACAGTGTGTTACCATACTTTAGCTAACAGAGACATCTATGCTAGCCTCAAAGATGAATTGATCACTGCCTTCCCTGATGGCCAGAAGCTGGACTTTGTCGCACTTGAGAAGCTCCCATATCTGGTGAGGGGGATCACACTCATTACTACATCGATGATTGCTGACATGTCAGACCGCCGTGATCAAAGAAGGATTGAGGTTTGTAATCCAAGCAAACAGTCGGGATGCATAAGTGACCAAACACAGGCTTTCACCCGGCGTTCCTGGTCGTCTTCCGCGGGTTACCCCGAAAGGAGGCGCTACTTTCAATGACTACTATGTCCCGGGAGGCGTATATATTCTGAGCTCTCTTCAAATCAGTGGCGTTTCTAATGGCGTGCTGTAGACAATTGTCGGAATGAGCTCACCGTTCATGCATCACAACGACGATGCATTTCCTGATCCGATGAAGTTCGACCCGTCACGCTGGCTTAACCCAGAGGATGCCCTTCGCCTTGACCACTACATGGTTCCCTTCGGGAAGGGCTCACGGAAATGTGTCGGCATGCCGTAAGTACCGTCAGTTCGGTCTGAGCTTCGCGCTGTCACTAACCCTGCGTAGACTGGCCTACTGCGAGCTGTATGTCATCCTTGGTACCTTCTTCCGCCAATTTTCCAAGATGGAACTGCAAATCTTCGAGACCACCCTAGACGATCTGGACTATGAGGACTTTTTCACTGCTTTCCACCTTGCTGGAAAGAAATGGCTCAAGGTCATCGGACATTAATGGTTTTCCTCTTCGGATTGAGTTGTTCGCTTTCGCTAAATGGAACGATGATCGTGGAAACGGGTAGGGAAAAAGGGCACACATAGCTCTTCAAGATCTCGGATTCTTGCTAGTTTGTTGTGGTTCCCCTCTTTAGTCTATCGCGATCAGTGCATCAGAACGTTACGGCAAAACTCGAAAAAGAGGGGCAAAGTTGCTCCTACCTATCTTACAACGTGCTGGCATAACGAGCGGTTTCACCCCAAAACCCTGAATCAGATCTCTACCGCAATTCACCACATCAACCATGCACGTGTGTAGAGTGTAGTATCCTTTGCGAAGTAAGAGCGGAGAAGGGAATACTCGCTTTAAATCATCATGCTGTCTGTCGGACCATGCTTCTTGTGCCTGAAGCACACTCCCTGTATACTCCGTCCGTTGGGCTTCCTCCAAAAGAAATTAATAAAAACGCCGAACCGGAACTATCTCCTCTATCCACAGAACTCCGAAAAAGACAAAGATCAGATGCCTTCCGATTATGCAGTTAATGTCCAGTCCCTGAACAGGTCGCACCTGTCGCCATTATCGTTCATTCATAGGAACGTCGAAGAAAAAGAAGCACAAGAAGGTCAAACAGGAGGATCGTCTACCATCTCGGCAGGGATCGCCGTGGCCGGAGGCGGCGGCAGCTCGCCTTCGCCACCATCAACACCGCCCTCCTGCTGCTGCAGCTGCTGTTGTTGTTGAAGTACCAAGACGTCCACGTCCGGGCCGACGATCTTGTTCAGCACGTCGACCCCGCCGTCGAACCGACGCAGCAGCTCCTCCAAGCCGCCCACCAAATCATCGCCGGCAGCCTTCCTCGCCTCGCCCAGCCCCGCAACAATGACGGTTTCGTCCACCCCCCGTCCTGTTGTTGTTGCTGCCGCCGCCGCGCCCCTATTCCCGCCACCGCCGCCGCCCATATCCGTTCCCTCCACCTTGAGCATAAACGCTCCGCCGCCGCCGCCGCTCCCACCGATGCCATCGGCGGCTTCGTGGACGTTGTCCTCGACGAAGGACGGCGCGGGCGCGATCGAGGTGCCGACGACCTGCCACGAGCGGCTCAGGCTGGTCGCGCCCGCCACGCCCTGGCCGTCGGGCGTTAGGTCGACGACGACGTAGCGCTCCTTGACGCCCGGTGCGGGCGGGGGGACCGCCGCCGCGCCTCCCTGGCCGCCGCCAGCCTCGTGGGGTTCCAGGTGGTGGTCCTGGAGGTGGTGGTGCGGGTGGTGTCTGGTTGTGGTGGGGGAGGGCGGCGCGGTGGTGGTGGTGTCGCCCAGGGCGCGCATGAAGACGGCGGTGTGCAGCTCCGGGTCGTCGTCGGAGAAGACGTAGTGCACGGCCGGGTGGTGGTGCTCGCCGGTGCCGGCGTCCTCGACGAGCGCGAAGAAGGGCGAGAAGTTGGCGGGCGGGAGCAGAGGCTGCGAGGGGTCGTCGAGCGGCGGGTAGGAGAGGGCTTCGGCATCGCCGGCGGCGTTGTCGTGGTGCAGGTAGGACGGTTGCGATGCTGCGGCGGCGGCTGCGGCTGCGGCTGAGTCGATGCGGCCGTCGTGGGCTACCGGGGGGTGTTCTGAGGCGGTGCGGCGGCCAACGGCTGCGGATGGCGAGGGGCCGGCGAGGCCGCTGACTGGGGACGGAGCGGCTTCATGGTGGTGTTGTTGTGGGGAGTTGACGGACATGTTGCGTCCGCGTCGTCGTTGGGACGGGCAGCTTGGGGTAGAGCTCGATGGGCCCTGCAGCTTTATCGATTGTTGATCCCTGCCGTACACGTGACGGCATCCTTCCGATTGGACGAAACGCGGTCTGACTGCATACGGGGTGCGGTGAAGATTGTGAGGCTCGGGAGGATTTGAAGACATTTGCGCAGAGGAGAAGGCGTTGAAGGGGTTCGTCCGGCAAGGCTCAAGCGTTGGGGCGGTCGGACACTGTTGTGTCCTTCGGGGGGATGCTGCCTGGGAGCAACAGAGCGGGGTGGCGCGAGCAATGACGACGAATCATGAGATGGAGCAGGCTGATCTGATTCAGATTGTACTCGCAAGCCTTAGACCGGTGACCCAGGGTATCCATATTCTTTTCCAAAAGCGCTCCCCAAAACTCCAGGCAAAGAGCAATGAATTCCAATCATGCCTCGGTCATAGACGCGTTGGTAGCATCCTTGACAGTAAAGGCTGGAAAACACGTTAGCAAAGTGCGGATTTAACGTTGAACCACCCTGCTTACGCTGACGGCACATGGGGCATTTTTCTTGAGAAGCCTCCTGCTTGAGCCAGTCCTCGATGCAGTGCTGCTCGCTGGTTAGAAATCTGCCGGCCACCACTTTTTTCTCCTTTTTTTTTCAGAGGCTCATACCATGTGGAATGAATGGTTACACTGCCCCATGACTGCAAACGGTCAATGAGACAAGGTCTTGTCATGCAGGACAGCGGGAGACTCACGGAGCGGGCAGCCGTCGCCGGGAAACTTGCACTTGGAGCAGGTGCTGTCGTAGGGACTCCGGCAGATACCGCACAGGTCGTCCTCGGGCATGTCCCAGCGCCAGGCGGCAACGGCATTCCATTGCTTGATCTTGACCTTCATTTCGAGGGACGTGCGAGGCGGGGAGGCGAGGGTTGCAGGGGCGAAGGCGGATGGTAAACAAGAAGCGCGGGCTGCAGCAACGGTCGGGACGGGCCTTGCATGCCGAAGGCGGTGAGGGGAGCTCGACGGAGCTACATGACGCGATCAGCAGCAGCAATCACAGCAGTCGGCTATCTGCATCTCTGGGGAGTGGGAAAAAACGACAGTCCTTCCATTTTCACTCCCCAGCTACCGCCAGTAAGTACTCTCTTCACGTTCACTGATCGGCAACCGAGGGAGGCACGGATGGTGCCATCGCCCCCTCACTTGCACGCGCCAGAGCTCCCCGCCGCCTATCGCGAGCTCTGAGCCAGCTCCTTCCCAGCTCCGCGCGAGCTTCGAATGACCCCGCCCACTCTTCCATCTCAGTCAACTTCACACGCAGTCTCCCAACACTGATTGTCGACAATGGCTAGGACAGCAATGCTCCGACCGCTCTTGCGGGCCTCTTTCCAACCTGCCGTCTCTCCGCGCCCTGCAACCGCCTTCTTCCAGCGTCGCGCCATGAGCTCCTCGTACACGCTGACCAACTATCTGGTCACCCCGGCCGAGCTTAGCGACGCGCTCCAGAAGAACGTCGGCTCGCGCCTGTCGACCGCCCCGCGCGTCATCCCTCTCTGCGGCACCTGGTTCCTGCCCAACGATCCCGAGAGGCGGACCGGATGGCAGACTTTCAAGGCCTGCCGCATTCCCAAGGCTCGCTTCTTCGACCTGGATGCCGTCAAGGACCAGGACAGTCCCTATCCGCACATGCTGCCCAGCAATGAAGACTTCGCAAAGGCCATGAGTCAGCTGGGCATTCACCGGGATGATAGCGTTGTCGTGTACGACAGCAAGGAGCAGGGGATCTTCAGCGCACCTCGTGTCGCCTGGACTCTCAAAGCATTCGGTCACCAGAACGTCCATGTCCTGAACAATTTCAAGCTGTGGGTCGAGGAGGGCTACCCTACTGAATGGGGCGAGCCCGACAAGGTTGAGCCGGCTGACTATCCCGTGCCCGAGCTCGACCGCTCCAAGGTCGTCGACTTCGAGCAGGTCAAGGCAATTGCCAAGAAGCAAGGAGAGTCGGGCAAGGCAGATATTCAAATTCTCGATGCTAGAAGCAAGGGCCGCTGGGAGGGTAAGGAACCGGAACCAAGGCCAGGCAAGTGCTTGCATTTCGTTCTGTAATCTCAATTTTGGCGCCATGGACAAACAAATTTATCTTAGCTTCTAAGATAGTGCTTGTGTCCAAACAATCACCATCTTTGTACTTTGTACTTCAGATGATGTCTGATAGTGCCTCCTACCCACCCCCCCCTCCCCCCCCCCCCCCCCCCCCCCCCCCCCCCCCCCCCCCCCCCTCCCCCACACCCCCCACCCCACCCCCCAACCCCCAC
>JAFISB010000164.1:0-81577 GCA_022560015.1 Diplodia mutila | reverse complement strand
GCCGCACCCGCCGGGCCGCCGCGCCGCTCGTCCCCGCGCCGCCGCCGGCGCCCCCCGCGTCCGCGTCCGCGTCCGCCTACTACCACAACCCGTACTACCACCCCGTCGTCGTCGACCCGCTCGACATGTGGGACACGTCGGCCATCGAGGGCGACTTCCTCCACGCGGAAGCCGCGCTAGACACGGCTCGCGATGCTCGCGCGAGGCTGGAGGGTGTGGGTAAGCGGCGGGATGATCTTGCGTTTCAGCTTACCTACGCCGCTGCTGAGAAGGAGATGTATAGGGGGATGTGGCGAGAGGAGCGTGACGCGGCGATCGCGACGCTGCGCGCGGATTTGGCGGCTGAGAGGCGAGAGAGGGGGCGTGAGCGGAGAGAGATGGAGAGGACGATTGGGGAGTTGAAGGAGGCGCTTGAGAAGGCTAAGGCGGAAGTGGTGGCGGCGGGGGGGACGAACTGAAGCTGATGGTGGTGTGGCGTGCTAATGATGATGATGGAGACGGGCTGTGATGGTGGTGGTGGTGATGTGGAGGGCCCCCTTTGCTTGAACGGACTGTTGCCGGGGGAGTATTGGTTGGTTGATTGGACGTAGCTGTCGCCGATCTGGATGGTCGGTCTATGGTTGCGATTGGTTGTGGTTGCATTTGGATAATCGCCCGCCTTGGATCACTCGAAGCTTTTCCCCGGTGAGCAATTATCTACTATATGCGGCTGCGGTCTCGGTCTTGGTGTGTTTAATTCTTAGAAAATAGAAATTGGTGCATTTATCTGCATCCTCAGAGATTTCCCCCGGTGCAAAGGTAATGTCAGTGTTAGCATTCCGCAAACAAAGCAGAAAGCCGGAACCATCAGGGCCTCATCGTGAAGGCATCAATTTATTCAACCACATCGAAAACCACCGGTCCATTAACCTGCTCAACCCTCACATCTCCCCTCCCCCTCCTATCCCTCCACCTCTCGATCTTCTCTCTTTCCGTCCCCCACAACAGCTCCTCCTTTCTCCCATACATCCACTTATGAAACCCCAGCTTCGCCACGCGCGACAACTCCGCCCTATACCTCCTCCCCGCATCCAAACAATAACACTGCCCCTGCCTCCCAAGCTCATACTCAAACCGCCACGTGCCCCCCGCCTCCACCTCCACAAACTCCGCGTCCTCGGGAAACTTGCCCCACGGATCACTATCGAAGCACTGAAACGCATACGGAAAGTCCACCTCCTCCACCGTCTCGTCATCCACGCAATGCACCAACTCCTCGACGCTGCTCAGCCCGCCGAACGGCAGCATGCTCCCAAACGCCGTCTTCTCCGTGCACACCGTGACGGGCCTGTCCCCCGCATTCGTCATCTCCACCACGAACGCGAAGCGCTGCAGCGCCTCCGGCGGCGTGGTCGACGAGTTGTGGCACAGTCCGTCCGGCGGCGACGCGACGCCGAACACGGCGCCGAACGTCGGCGGCGCGGGGTCCGCGTACACGGTGAACAGGATGCCGCCGCCGCCATCGCCGTCGCCGTCGGAGGAAGGGGAGGGTGCTTCGCGCCGCACCGCGAGCTTCTCCGTCGTGTCCGTTTCCGTCGCCCCGTCTCTGCTTTGCACGCGGCGGTGGCAGTACGCCTCGCCGCCGGACGCGGAGAGGCGGAGGCGGTACGCGGTTTCGGGCGTCAGGACGTCCTTCCAGAGTTGCGCGGTGGAGTCGAGGACGAGGTGCACGAGCGCGGGGCGGCCGTGGTCGAGCAGCGGTTCGGGGTGGACGTTGAAAGATTCGGTGGCGGGCCGCTCGTCTGGTGCGGCGATGGGGGGCGGGAAGGCGACGGCGGTTTGCGTGCGCTCGTCGACGAGCTCGAGGAGGCCGGCGCGCAGGGCGGTGGCGAGGTCGAGGTCGCCGTTTTGGACCAGCCCGCTGCAGGAGAAGGCGACGTCGCACCCGGCGCTGATCGCGAGGAACGTGCCGTACATGAAGCTGGGCCGGTTGAGTTGGATGAAGTCCTTTTCGAAGGAGCTTTCGCGCTGGAGGGCGATGGACGCGATGGGTTGGGGGTTCATGGTGAGAGGGTGATTTTTGTTGTTCGGTGGTTTGGTGGTATGAGGAAGAAATGGCGAGCCGTTTTGTATATATTTTTGGCGGGAATGTGGGTTTTGACCAGGGCGGTGACGTCATTGTACCTGCTGTTGCCTGGAGTCGCTGCCTGAAGTGGCTGCCTGGGATCCATTTTTCCACACACACACTCAACAACATCACGAACAACACGATTGGCATCTCCCCGTGGCTCCTCGAAGTCAATCTTCGCTCCTCCCCACCACACAAGCATCCAATCTCCCTCAGCTAGCTTGAAACTACACAGACGTCGCGTTGGGGACAAGAACAATCTCTACTGGCTTATGAGCCACCCACCAAAAATTGAATATCGACACACAGTGCAGCCGAGAGATGGTGGTGGAAGTAGACCACTCTCTTGGACGGACCCGGAAGACCAGCTCCCATTCCAGAGTTGAACAGCTGCACACACCTTTGTTGTCCTCGTTCACCTGGCTGGATGTGTGGATGATGGAAGTCCCACTGCATCAGCCTGTCTACGACATAGAAAAGCTACCAGAGGTACTTGTCCCGGAACAAGGGAAGAGTAAACCTCCCAGTCGGGATTTTGCTGGGGCTTCTACGGCGCGACGATTCGCTTCCTGACAGATATCTTCCCATGGCGACGAAACAAGGGATAAATACCATGTACGACCAGTGAGCGTTATGACCTTCTTTAAACCGCCCGCGGGGCTGCTTCCCGATGCAGGAGTAGCACCATTTGCTCCCCTCTCCTCCCGCATAGCGGATTCCATTCCATGGGCCTCGAGCTCGCTATGAGAGAAGCTATTGTAGCTGTGGATCGGGTCCGGCGATCCATGCAAGTGAAGCCTAAGCCGTCTACACTCGGTTCGGGAGGAAGGGAGGGTGGAGGGGCGAGCGGAGCTTTGGTATCGGAGACGATAGCGCCTCTCTTTGGTTCTTCGCATGCGCGAAAAAAGAACGGGGCTTTCATGGGCTTCGGGTGCCTGGGAAAACCGGAAGCGGGACGAGGTGACGGGGTGGAGGGGAGTGGCTTCCATCCGCCTCTGTGGACATGTGCCGAGTTGCTTGTTACAGCGTCGTCGATCTTTCCCATCGTAGGAAGGAGCGTTTCCAAACTGCGGGTCTCTGCAGCCGAGCGCCAGAGCGAAGTTACTGTTTCATTGAAAAGTCGCGATTCTGACCTGTTGTATCGCCCGGACGAGTATAAACCTCCGGTTTTTACCTATTGTACACCCAGAGCAGTCTCCGCGTCACTTGTAACGATTCTCAGCGCCAGCACTGCGTCACAGGAGGGATATATAGACAAGGAGTTTTCTCCCTCTGTAGAAAATGGTTGTTTTGTTTGAAGAGATGATGAGCACCACCTTCTTCATAGCGACAGTAGTCATCCAGGAGGAAGAATTAGCCGATGACGCCGAAGGGTGCCAACGCATCGTACAATGCAGACCACCCGTGGGAAACTCTGCTGTATTTGCGCATGTTTGAGTGGGAAACCGCATGATGACACGTCGCGGGTTTCGCAGGAACTTGGAATCTCTGGAATTTGTGAACCCGAGGGACCTTTGATTGATCGGCATTGACTGAACTTCCTCTTACGCGGCCCCTTCTCGGACGATCTGAACCTCATTCGATTCGCTCGTAAAATGAAACAACCGGCCTCGCGGCCCGCCTTGAATGTTTGTGGGGCTCTCTGGCGGAGAAGGAAGGTCTGTATGATTGAGCCAGATGAGTCGCATGAGAATCGGTTAACATGGGCGGCCTTTCTCCCGATTGCATCCCAGTAAGGAAGGCAGCTTTTGGATATAATACCCTGTACTTCTCGCCGTCGAGTCGATACATTGAAACACAGAACCTCGCATTCCACTCTATTTCTACCTCGATCCTCCGCCCCTCGAAATCGAAATGCGTTTCTTCGCCATCGTCGCCGTCGTTGTTGCCAGCCTCAGCGGCGCTCACGCTGTAGCTGTACGCCTCCCTTTTTCGCTCCGCTCCGAATTCTTCACCGACATCTGCTGACCTCTACAGTGCCGCGACTGCGAGTATTGCACCCAAGTCGCCCCTTCGTGTGCTATCGCTACGTGCTCGGTGAGAATTCCCGTCCTTTTCCTGGAACTACCAATATTAACACGACGTAGCCGGAATCTCAGGGTTTCTGCTGAGAAGAGCACGGCAACTACAAGGCCGTAGATAGCTATCAATGCCGAAAGAGCAGCTCGGCACTCAATCATTCTCTTAGAAATCCACCCTCACATTCGTTTCCTTCTTGCCAGAACATCGTCGTGACCTTCCGTTGGACCACCAAAACTTACGCATCCGTCATTTCTTGCCAAGTACACCGGTGAATAAGGAAACATCATGTTTGATATTTGATTGAAGAGTTGAATTACAGCCAGGAAATTTCTTTGTCAAACGCAATCAAGCGCAAAAAAGCAAAGACAAACCAAAACCTATTAGTAACAAAGCAAAAGAAAACGCCTGAAAACTGCACCGGAGCCGCTCATCCAGTGCGAAAAATGACCATGTCCATCGTCCGGGTCGTAGGAATCTGCTCGCATCTACCATGATGAGCTCTCGGGATTGATTGTTTGCGAAGCTGTCGGGCTACAGAAGTGTTCCGCGAGATGGTGCTGTCAAGAGGAAGCGAGCCGCGCTAGGTGGTTTTCGGCGAACCATTGGCAGGTGTCACCATGATCGACAGCTGTACCGGGGGATCGCGGCCCGGACAGCCTCACCCGCCCGCTGCCCGCCCATCGAAACGCACACCAGGCCTGAAGGGACTGATGCTTGTGCTTTCGCGCACGGGAGTCACGTTCGTCAATAGACATATCCCGCCGCGCACCCGCTTTGTCATCCAACAAGGCGCATATCATATCAGGCAGTATGCCGCTGACGCCGTCGCGGGGCGCATAGCCGCCCACGAAAGCTCCAGTCAGACGTAACCGCGATGAGTGCCTTGCCTACCCGGCCGCAACTCGCCTTCTCTGCTAATCTCACACTTACATCTTTGCAATTCAATATTCGCAGGCCAGAAACATAAAATATCATTGATGCTACTATCGCGCGGACTCCAAGGGCTCAGCAGTAAGCTGGCCCCGACAAGAAGGAATCATCCACTCTTGTCCACCTTCTCAACCTTCTTGTGTAGGAGCTCGTTGTCATCCCTACCATTGCCCGCCGTGTTGACCTTCCTGACCTCGTCGACCTTTCTGGCCTTCCTGGCCATGTTGTCGCTGGGGCCAGCCGGCTTCGGCGCATTGTCAGCCAATGTGACCTTCACGGGTCTGCGAGTTGGAATCCCGTCGATGGGCTTCATGCTCTCGAAGTCAGGTCCGATGGAGACAACTAGAAGATCTGAGGTATAGCGTTAGATTATCGATCGAACTCGCGGGATATGGCTGCACTATTGCACTTACCAGTGTCCGACTCATCGGAGACAGTGGGCGCCGAACGCTTCGTGGTAATGTCCTCCGGCTTGGTGTTCGGGTTGCGCAAGAACCTCCTATTGATGGACTGCGTGTGAAACTTGTCGCACGCGCTCCTAAACTCTTGGTCCAAGAGCGGGGTCTTCTGGGTCGTGACGGGAGCTTCAGTCTATATCAGTATCATACTGGAACGTGGCTACGGTCTAGGCAGGGTACTTACGAGCCTGGCGCTTCTTGACGTCGTTGTCGGAGGCTTGGGCGGCTGTTTTACTCTTCTGTCAGCACGAGTGGTGGCTGCATTGGCTCCACGCAGACTTGCCTTCGATGATGCAGTCCAAAAGCTGGGGCAAGCGGTCAGGGTGGTTCTTCTGAACCGCGGTAACGCCGTGGACTATCTGCGAGGGGTGTTAGCGTCAGCATGCGCTAGCGGAGAAGGCAGGGTGACGGGCGACAGGAAACTTACGTTGTCTATGATCTGGTCGGCTTTGAGGTTGTCCCTCAAGGCCTTGAGGGCTTCCAGCTTCGGAACTGTCATTGTAGGTTGGATCGCTGATGGTGTGCGGGTCTCGATCGATGGAGTGTCGGGAGGATTGGCGGAAGACGGTGGGTGCCGCGCGCGAGAGTGCCTTTATTTCGTTTGTGGCTCGCTTAATTTACCCAAAAAGAATCCCAGCCTCTGTGTAACGAAGCAAAAGACGCGGCAGTGGTGAGCACTTCACTTCACTCAGCTTGCGAAGCGCGGCTGGGGAGTCAAAGTAGGCTGCCAGGGCCGCACGGGGCGACGGATCGGACCGATCCGCTGACAGACGGGCAGATCGACAGCTGCCACGTCGCTTCGCTCGCCAATCGCCGACTGCCTGCTTCGACTGCCCAACGCGTCGCGCTAGCACAACGACGTGCTCCACCCCGACGCATTCCCGCGGCGCATTGATTGTCCACGATACCTTCGCCTACCAGTGCCGCCACTCGTTTCCTCCGCTTACCTCACCCCGACATCGTCGCAGCCCAACCTTCGCAACCCGGCAGCATGGGAGACACTATCAAGCTCAAGCCCGTGGCAAAGGTGCGTCAATGGGCCATTACATACGTTGTCAAGATATTCCACCCCGGCTATTCTGACAGCTCTGGGGCGCTGATGCACTTCAACGCGCCATTAGTTGGCGGGCTTCACCACGCTACCGCACTCACCGCATGCCAGATTGTCGCCGGCAATCGCTGGGATGGTTATCTAACTGACAGTCGCGGCGGAGATCCCTTATTACTATCGTTGGACGCTGGGCTGATGTACTATCGTTACTACTTCTATGTGCCAGGCGAGCCCGACTACCCCGTCACCCCGCGGTTTCGTGACTGGAGGTTTCCCCGATACAACATGCCGAGCGGCTGGAAGGGGCTCAACAGCGAACCTCACGTAGACCACCCCCAACTGAGCCTGCAGTCCAACGTCCTTGCCCGGGACCAGTTCTGCCGCCTCAGTGCCGCCGGCAATATGCTCGAGACGACCCACCTCGTGCCAGAGAGTGAGCGAGATTGGTTCTACCACAACATGTTCCGCCAATTTGGGGATCCGCAACATCTCGCGGACTTCGATACCATCCTTGACAGCACTACCAATATGATCACCCTTCGCAGCGACCTTCGTGCCCACTTCGACCGAGGTAACTTCGTCATCATTCCCCGCCTCGACAAGAACGCAAACACCGTCCCCGTCGCCCACGTGCTCTCTGCGGACCAGTCTCTTATAGATGAACACCACCACCGCACCATGCAACCTTTGAAGGGCATCAAACGGGAGTTTCTCTTCGCTCACTTTGCTTGGGCAATTTTCAACAACGTCCAGCCATTCCTCATCGGGGGCGTAGAACGTAATCTTACCATCCTCAACGAGAAAGGTGAACACGTGACCGAAAAACTCTCCGGCTCCGAATGTCGGGCTTTGCTCGACAAGAAAGACACAAACAGCAACAAGCGCCCCAGGTCCTCATCAAACGCGGCGTAGACGAGGAAGCCCACGACACCTCGCACGATCCATCTCACAAATAGAGGTGGTTTCCTTTATCGTGGCCATCGTCGGCCCAGGACTCCGGTTCATAATCGACCAAGCAACACACGATCCGGCCATGTTTGCAACATCCCAAACAAAGCTTTTCCAGCATTTAGGTGCAATCGCAGACTGGAAGGCAACGCTCTGATACCAAACTCAACTGGCTGAGAGGGAAGGAGTGGGTCAAAGAGGCTCGGGTGTTGGGCGTGTCTTTTCAACGGCGGGAGTTCAAAAAGTATTATGCTTTTTATGGCTATCAAGTGCGTGATCGCAACAGGATCTGCCTCTATATAGGCTCCAATACGCCTGCCACTCTCATAGCCGCACACTCAGTCCGCCAGAAACTCTTAGTTAGCGACCCAAAATAGATTCATCTACTGCAACAACTCCTGCGTGCGCCGCGCGAGCCCATCTTCAACAGAGCACGCAACACAATAGCTCGCGAGAGCCTCGAAGTGATAGGTACGCCTGGAAGCAGCCGTTGACCGAGCCTGAGTTACCCATAACACACCTGCACCTCCGGCCCCACCCCTCTCAAGCAAACCCACACGCAAACATGACGACCCCAGAAAGATCGGGGAGGGCCCCCAGAATTGGCGCAACCTCAAGGAAAAGCGCTCGCCGCCGTGGCCGCAACTTGTCAACCGCCAGTCCACAGGTTCGCCCAAAAGGCTCACTCCGTCACGCGGGGAGATCACGTTCCTCAATAGCCGTCAATAGAAAAGCCCCCCGAGCGCTTTTTCTGGTCACCCACCCAAGTGTAAGCCATAACCCACGGCGCTGATGCTGGCGAACGGCGCATTGGTTGCCCACCACAGCGCAGGCACGGTCGGCCCGTTGATGCTGACACTTCAGCGCGGGGAGGTCACGTTTTCAATAGCTGTCAATAAGAAAAGCCCCCGCGCGCCGGCCATGGTCACCCATCAAACCGCAGACTCTGCTCGGTGGAGCTGATGATAGCACCAAAGGCCTCCACAGTCGCGAAGCATCACCGCCTTGGCCGGTGTCCAAAAAACCTCTCTCTGACGTGCGCATAGCTCGAACCTGGAGACCACATCTCCGCCGTCTTTTCCTTTTTCACTCAGTGTGCCCGAATACTCCGACCTTGGAGTCCAGGCAAAAAGCAGCCGCGAAGATGCAGGCGACCCCGGTCACTGGACCACAAAGCGCCCATCACCCCCTCCGCCCCGTGGACCACCACCCGCCGCCAGCCCGCCACCGACATACTCTCCCTACGCGGCTTCTCATAGGCCCGCTTGGCTCGACCGTTCGTCTGGACTACACGACGCTTTGCTACTTACGGGGAAAATCACTGGCTTCATGTCGGTCGCGTGGCGTGGCGTGGCACAGTTACTAGCGGCGATGAAATCTTGAAAGGTAAGTGACGCTTTCGTGATGGGCTGAAAGGCTCTGGTGAGGTAGCCCAGTTCGGAGTTGCATGCTTTTTCCGCGCGCTGTGGGAGTTTCGGCGGAAATTTTTTGCCGGCCGATGAAGTGGAAGTAAGATTTCACGTACGCACGTAGAAATTCTCCGTGATACAGGTCAACAAAAAGCAAAAAAACTCCTCGTCACGCCACTGAAAAGGGCACAGTGAATAGATTCTACACTATGAATAATAATTTCCAGGTGATTCCTCTGATTGGATTCACAATCAAGACGAATGTGGGATATGGTAAGAGCTGGGACATTGATGCCAGTGTCTACAATCCCAAAGAGAGAGAGAAACTCCTAGTTGGGCATCGCGACAGCTTTGAAAAGAGCGTCCCACTTGTCTTGATCGTCCCTATCCGAATCATTGTCACCTTCCTCACACACCTTGTAATACAGCTCATTCTGCTCGTCCAAACTAATTTCCCTCAACTTGGCAAGGGTGGTCGGGAAGTTGGGAATCACTTCATGATCCACGAGCGAGCACAACGGTGCGAGGGTGTCATCCTCCGATTCCAGCTGGTTGTTGAACAGACGAGCCACATGATTGTGGATCCTGCGTCTGTCAGCGAACAGGATACATGCTACAAGACATTTGCAGGGAGAAAACTTACAGAGTCCCTTGCTCCTGGGCATTGGACCTCACGGTACTCTTGACATTCTCGCAGGTAGCCTTGACGTGCGCACGCAGCTCCTCCTTCATCTTGTCCATGTCATTGCGGTGCTGGGTGCTGATGGCATCCATCTTGCTGGAGAGCGCGGCGGTGTCCGTTCCCAGCATGTGGTAGAGCACGGAGCTTTGCCACTCCATCCTCTCGCGGACCATCTGGATCTCCCTCTTGTTCAACATGGACTCGACGTGCATCTTGTTCAGCTGTTCAGATAGGGCGTTGACGGCATGGAGGACCTTGTTACCCTCCTGGACTGCAGGAAGGTTGGGGCAGTGTTGATTCCAGCACCCGCCTGGAGTAGCCGCGCTGTGGAGGTTCTTGCCCTGGGCCTTTGAGCGGCCAGTCTCGTTCTTGGTGCCAACGGCCATAGGATGGTAGTACGGCTGGGAGTGCGTAGGCGGGCCGGCCGAGTTGCTGGAGGTCATGATTCCGGTTGGAGAAAGTTGAGCAAAGTGGATGTTCGAAATGGGTGACGACACCGGCTTCCAGCTGGATGCCGGAAAGTTTGGGTGTAAGTGTAGATGTAAGAGGTGGGAGGCCAGTCGAGGGCGAGGCAGGTAGATATGCTCGGGGATGGTCCGCGGCCAGCGGCGTTCGCTTAGTGGCGATCCGACAATCAGCCGAGTCCGTGCGTCGAAATCATGGGGAGTCCGGCAGGCACAGCGGCCAGTGGCGCTGCACCCCCGAGGCCGCGGCTCCATGAGGTACATATCGCCCGGCCCTCACCTTCTACTTCCACTGCTCTGCGCAACTTTGTCTAACGCCATGGCGTCCCACAGCACCGCCATCCAAGCCGCGCCGCCCCGCAACTATGCGTCACCGGGCCCAAGCAATCGCACCGTCTTGGAAATTCTCGAGCGGCTGATTGCCAACACGGAAGCCCTTAAAGGTGAGATGCAAAACATGCCCACCCTCAAGTGCGAGGCAAAGCACGCGACATCAAGCCACTCATCTTTTCTCCAGATAATTTGGACGCAACGAACATCTCCCTCCGCGAGTACAGCGCCATCAAGCGCAAACTGTGCGCCAACCGACACCACTCCTCCGCACTTTCTCGAACGTTCAAGTCCGCCGTGCTGACGATCTTTTAGTGCCGCGATGGTACTGCACGGCGCACTGCCCCGCCGCACCCGCTACGCCGCCACCGGCTCTCGCGCAGCTGTCCGCAAACCCTGGTCAGCGACCCTACGTTCTATGCTACGGCGGACATAGTAGGCAATTTGCTCGGCGAAGGCCTCCCCGCGGTTTATTCGGTGGAAATCAACATCCGGGCGAGTCGCCGTTGCATCTATCGTGCTTTTCTCCAGAAGTTCGTCGAGCGGTGGATAACTGTCTTGGGGTCTATCAAGTCGAACGAACTGGACATCCTTGGTTGGCAATCGGGCGTGGCGCAAGGAATATACACCAGGGCATCGAGGCTGGCGAGCTTCGCCGCTGCATTATGTGTGTGTTTGTGGGCCGGGCGCCGTCCCGTGCATCAAGAATTACGTAGTCCAACCATACAATCTATTCCGGGATTCGGGCATGTCAAACAGCATGAAGCTGGCTGAGATGTATTCTACAATCGACAGCAGTATTCACAGTCGCTTCCTAATGTCGACCAGCATATCATGGCCCCGACAGCCCAGTTTTGATCCATAAAACCGACGTCGACCGACCACAACTTCAATGTCATCCTCGCGGTTGGAGCTTCCATTGTCGCTCCAGTTCAGCAAGAGTCGCCAGACACTTCATCAGGCAGAGTACCTACTCTCGCGGTGTCGAGCATGCCGTCGGCGGCTGTCACTGCAGGGTGCTTGAGCGAGATTTGGTCACAGCGGGAGGAGCGAGGTCGGGATGGGCACTGCGTAGCGGCGCGATCAAGCTAGTTGCTATTAGCACCAACTTCACCGTTGTGGCAGCTTATCAATGACCTAAAGCCCTTCCCTGGAGGCGAAGTCCTCCCGCATTCCGTCTAACTCCTCCCGCATCTCGTTGCAGCAGGCGTGTATATGGGCACGAAGGTCGTCGGTGAAGACCATCACAGCGGAACGGAAGTCGGCCATCAACTCGTCCTTAAAGCTGTGCACCTCGTGATGTATATTGGCGACCATGGTGCGTATCTCACCGGTCGCTTGGGCGGAAAGCGCGACGGTGGCCTTCACAATCTCCTTCGTGCTTGTGGGCGGATCGTCGCTGGGCGCAAGCGGCGGCGCTGGGGCATGGGTGGGGCTCCTGTCAACGGCTGCGAGGACGGCGTAGTTTGGACGGCGGAGAGGCTGGCGCCAACGGCGGCGATGGGCATGCGAGGGCTGTGGCGATGTTGCACGAAGACGGGCGGGGTTTGGTTTTGTTGGGATGGCCAGTCCAGGGTCTTGGGTCTGGGGCAGCTTACCTCAGCCTCAGTCCAAGTGATGCTGCCGTATCCCTGGTCCTTCCCCAGTGGGAGGCGGCTGATCCACGGCATCGGATCGACACTCTTAGCGCAGACGATGAATGTCTTCCTCTTTGTCAGCTTCGCCCGCAGCTCGCCCTCAACTTTTCCTGCACCCAAAACCCACACCTGCAATTCAGAAGCCCTGCCGCAGTTCCACCACAGGGCAAACTTCTCGCCATGTCGTCGGCCTCCACCGACCCGCCGGCCATGAGACTGCTCATGAGCTCCGTCGCCAACAACATCAGCATCATTGACCAGGTCTTGCACGAGCAGCTGTCACTCATCAAAGAGAAACTCGCCACTGCGAGCAACCACAGCTTCGATCAGACCGACGACGCCATCATGGCAGCACTTGCGGGTCTCAGCAGGCAGATGGGTGAAGGCATGGACAACCTTCGTACTGAACTCAAGGACGACCTCCGCACCCAGGTCGCCATGCTCCGTACCGAGATGAAGAACGACATTCGCGCCGAAACCGACACTCTCCGCGCCGAGCTGGTCGCGGCCAAGAATGAGCTCCGGGCCCAGATGCACGCCGACAAGGATGAGCTTCTGTTGCATTATTAGCAGTAGTTAGCTTAGTCATCCAGCAAGGGTATAAAGCACCCTAACGGGTCGCCCCCCCTTCGCTCATTACAATGCCAATTCAACACCTTCATGAACACCACCTCATTGCAACAGCTTCGCACCGAAATGTGCGCTCTCAATGACACCTCCGATGCCGAGCGTGACCCGTTAGGAGGTTTCCTTCGTGAAGATATCATGTAAGTCACTGCCCCAACGGCCAGCGTGTACTCTAGCCATTGATTAACCCATAGTGTCTACAACAACCGCGCTCGCTTGGTCAATACCTGGGCACTCTCCAACGGCGGACAGCTGATACCGCTACGCTCGATTTATAACAATCAAGCATTTCCCAACTTCCCTGCCACCGGCGAAGCGATCGATACACTTACTGGGACCGTGTTGGAGGAGTTACTCGACAACTTGGAAGTCCCGGTGCCTCCCTCCCTGCCGGCGAAAAAGCTGGCGCTCAGATACGCCATTAGCAATCTCTGAATGGCTCACCACATCCATCACCTGGGCTCAGATGCGCCCACTTGATTGTCGGAAAGTGGCGTACAAAGTTGCAAGACCTGACTACCCAGACTATACCCGGCACGGAACTAAAGAAATGATGAAAATTATCGAGGGGAATGAAGAAGAGAAGCGGGCACCTTGGCTGCTACGTATTGGCTTGGATTGAGATTGGAAAACCAAGAACCCCCTTCACAGATTTGGCTGAAAAGCTGATTATTGTTTGCTTATGCACTGTGATTTTTTGACTCCGCTTCGCCTTGCTTTAGAGTTTCGCAAAGGCAACCCTATTGGCCGAATGCTCTCAACAAACCCCTTCAGTGCCATGTTGCGCCCGTAATCACCAAAACGACTCCGAGAAGCCCAGCGGCAACAGAACCGATTCCGCTGATGTTCTTGAGAGCGTTGCATCTGCCCCGCCCCCATTCATCGTAATCCATGTGTTGTCCACCACCCACTACGTACATCGGCTTACAGAATCTCCGAGATGCTGTATATACACCTGTAGTTTCTAGAACATCTTCTACCGCCCACATTCGTTGATACGAGTTCACGACGCAATATGAGCACTCAGATTAGCACGGTACTGGCTGGCGAGGTCCCACCCCGACCCCGCACGGACATAATCGCAGTTCCTGGCCAGTTAATTCGTACTGCACAGCGTCAGCCGCATCACCGCATCGCCTCTTTGAGAGAGGGTTTGTTTTTGTGTGAGCTCCGAAGAGTAGATCGCCATTGCAACCTGGAAGATTGGAACACGCATGGCCTGCGCCCCAGGAGCCCATCTTCGTGGGGCTGATCGTCCCTCTGCATCGGACGCTCGAGGTTTTGCGGGAGGCGCGCGAGGAGGAGAGTTTGCGAAAAGGGATGGGGCTCCGCTTACAGAGAAGGAGGACAAGCTGCAGTGTTAAAGCGCGGCCGATTGAGAAAGAAGCAAGGAGGCAAGTTGAAGCCGAGACGCGCAAGAAGAATGTGGAGAAGAGTAAAGGAGCGGGTGAAGTAGGGAGCAGATACTGCGGCTTCCGATTTGATGTCATCTAGCTTCCGTGTCCAGGGTCGATATAAATCTCAACTGATTCGTGCTGATCTGATCATGTATATATGCCCATATCCCCTTTTTAGTCTTTGGAAGTATGTAAGTTCTGGGTGAAGGCTTGAAGCTACGTCACTGTGGCGATAGAGCCTTGATACCACTTTACATTCTCGCGTTCCTTTATACGGTCACTTCATGACCCACTTGGTGACAACCACCAAAGATGAGCCGCACCGTGCCAGATTCCCTCACGCAGCCTGAGGCATCATTCCACCGATCCTCTCTTCTCCAGTCAGGTGTTATGGAGCTGCTGCCATGTCCTGCGTGCCCTGTGTGCGGAGCCAAGTGCATCATCGCTCCCAATATATACGCTATCACAACCGCACGCGGGCCTCCAGAAACCAAAACCTGCATTCGACGCTGCTACCAACTTGCACCCACCATCTTCATGCACATGCCAGGGAGCACAAATTTCACCCATAGCGCACTCGAGCACCGCCAGCCGCGGCTGTCCGTAAACCCGATGGGAGGGCGCTGCGAAGGCCGACATCGACAACTTCGAACTTTTCGTCATCCCTCATCAACAAAGCAGTTCCGCTTCCCCTTCGATATTATCCAGTCCACCACCACCTCGTCTGGATCCCTCTGTCCTACACATACGCCAGACCGACCCCGAAGACTTCGCAGCCATAATGGTGACAAAGGGCCAAACAACCACCGCCAGGAGTCCCACGATCCAGGAGCTCAAGGACAGGATTGCAGCCCGCGACAGTGACTTTGCCATCGAGCAAGTAACCATGGCCGCCCTCAAGGGCAAGGTCGCAACAAGGGATCTCGTAGCCAACCAGGCCACAATCTCACTCTCAATCGCCGGATGCGAGAAGTTTCAGCGACTCTATCGGCTTCGATGCCTTTCAACTGTCCCACTCCGACCACTCTACTCTCTTCATCATGGTAGTGGGCAGTCATCATCCGTCCGAAACCGCAGCACAACGCCACCACCAGAAGCACTACCGTGTAAAATGACAGCCGCAAGCCTAGACTAATGTGGAGCGGGGCCTACAGAATGCAAGACAAGGGGGGACACGGCATAGACCATCTGACGCCACCACGAACACTGCCACTCTCCAGCACTTCCACCACAACCAGCCCCACTCAATCAACTCCAGCATTGCCACAAGCAGTGGCAGCACAACGCACCTCCTCGTCAACCACCCCATCGACAGCCCAAAAACGCCCCAGCAAACCTGAAGCTGCATCCTCAAATCAGTCCTAATATGTTCCTCCACGCCCGCCATCTCCTCCCCCACAAACTCCCACACCTCCGCCTTCACCCCTCTCTGCCACTCGTACAGCTCCGCGTCCACCGCATGCCGCGCCTCGTCCAACACACCATCCATCCCCTTCTCCACCTCCCTTTCCTGCCGCTCGTGCCAGCCCTTACACTCTTCCCCTATCTCCCTGATTTCGACGGCCGCTGACTCGAGGTCGGGTCAGACCGCGTGGTCGAGGGATCCAGTGCGCTCATAGTAGCATCTTGGTACGCGGGAGGGGGACGACTACATGCGGCGGCAGCGGCGGCGACAACGCGTCGAGCAGCGCGCCGACATCCGCTCCGCCCGCACCGCGATACAAGGAAGAAATGTCATATACCTTCGGCGCCGAGCGGAGTGCGCCGTTTGATGCACCGGCGCACAACTGGTCTACGCACTCGACGACGGCCTCGGTCTTCGGCAGATACAGCGTGAGATTCGTCGCGGACGAAAGACAATGGAGAGCTGGAGGATCTTGTCAGCTGCGTCCGACAGCGGTTCGATGCTCGCAGTCCCCTTCGGGCCAATCACCGCGGCGGGTTGCTTGAGGAGGAACTGGAGCGCGACGACGAATGCAGGTGGCGAGCACTGATGCAATAAGCTGCCTCACTGCCGTCCAGCGGCAAGGGGTGCAGGTGGGACATATGCTGCGGTTCGATGAAAAAGAGGAGAGATGTGGTGGATGGAGTCGAGAGGAAGGAGAGAAAGTTGGAGAGTTGAAACGCGCGACTACCCCGCACTTAGGCGAGTGCACGGACCACCTCAGTCACGTGATTCAGCGCCTAATTTTCGCTCGAGCGGCGCGACAAATCTTTTTCCCCACAAAGACTCGACAGCAAACCCGTACCAGCTAACCCGATTCAATGGCACTTGCCATATCCAGGCTCCAACTTCCGCGTCACCTCACCAGGCTGGTCGCACGCTACAGGCCTACATCATGCATGTGCATACCCAGGTCGGCTCTGCTCCAGCCACAAGCCCGCCATAAGCAAACCACATGTAGGTAGTCTCCATGACCAAAGCTGAACAAAGCTAATGTTGGAAGCTCCCAAGCCAAACTCCGAAAGCGACGAATGGTCGAATCCCCACACGTGCCCATCCTGCGGCCACGTCTGCAAGTCATCCAAAGCCCTCGAAAACCACGTCACCCGAGTATGCCGCTCCGTGCGCCAACGCTGTCCCCACTGCAAACGCTCTTTCATCCATGCCAATGACCTGGAAAAGCACGTCCGCGACCAGCACTCGAGCTCCCCCATCCCCTGTCCCCACTGTGATCGCTCTTTCAAGACTGCCAGCGCCCTGGCAAGCCATCTCCGCCACCACCACCCGAAGCTCCCCGTAGCCGCCTGCACTCACTGCCCCCGGATTTTCAAGACCACCAACGCGCTGGCAGCCCACATCCGCGACCAGCATACTACCTCCCCCGACCAGCATGCGACCTCTCCCGACCAGCAGACGATCTCCTCCCTCACCTGCCCCCACTGCCAACATGTTTTAGAGTCCGTCGACAAGCTGGCAGCCCACATCTCCCACCGCCATCAGGGACTTGGCAAAGCTCTCTGCCTCTACTGCACCGGGTCTTTCAAGAACGGCAACGCGCTGGAACGCCACGTGCTCGAAAAGCATCCGACCTCGCCCCAAATCCGTCATCCCTGTCCCTATTGCCCCGACCATTCCTTCAAAACGCACGACAGGCTGGCAAAACACGTCCGCCAAAGCCATCCTGGACGCCAACAGCCCAACCGCCCCAAGGCCAAACCCTGTCCCCACTGCTCGGCAACCTTCAACACGGACATCCAGCTGGCCCACCACGTCTATGCCAAGCATCCGCCGCCCGCCCGCCCGGCAGAATCGCCGCTCGACGAGTTCTTCATGGGGTACAAAGAACAGCACGGCTTCACCTACGACCGGACGCAGCCTCCGTCCATCTCCTTCAACCGGCTGCGCAAGTACCTTTGCTGGGAGGGCGACCAGCTCCAGCACGAGCGCGCCAAGTTCGGCACCGCGCTGCGCTTCGAGCTGGAGGTCTGGTTCGGCGGCGACGAGATCCACGCCATGCAACGTTTCTTCCGGGCCGTTGGCGCCGGCCGGAAGCACTTCAGCGTGAACGCGTTCAAGAAGAGCCTTGACAAAAGATATGTCAACCTGATCGACTTGGTGCATTGGGCGCGCCATGAGGGCAGCCGCGAGGTGGAGCTGGAGCAGGTGAAGACATTTGATGGCCTGGATGAGCTGAAAGCATATTCCTCGCTCAAAGGGAAGGGCTTCCCGCGCCAGTATGTGCAGGGCCGAGGCGATTTCAACAACGGAAATAAGGTTTTGTGGCACTTGATGGGCGGGTTTCCTCGTGAAGGCATGGTCGTCCCAGATCCTGACCAAGTTGGAGGTCGTGGCTCAGGAGGACAGTTTGCATTTCAAAGCGTCTCAAGATCGGTAATAGCAACAGCGAATACCTAGGCGGTAAGCGATTGTATCTTCTTTGCGTCTCGGTAAAGTGTCCATGGGAATGCTGGTCGATCGAGATGAACACTGCTGCGGGTCATTGTGATGGTGTCCGGGTCACGTGATCGGGGTATTCGTTGGACTCGTCTGGTCGTGTCGCGCCTTCCGTCATCTCCTCTTCCTCCCGCAAGCGCTCGTCCGCCTCCACCAACGACTTCACCTCCGACACCTCGCCGTCAGCAACGACCACTACCGCACCGATGTCCTGCGCCTAAACGGCAAGCGACCTCAACCCTCCACGCGATCCGCTGCACGGTCTGGACCAGGCCAGCGGGCTTCCGGACGCCCTTTGCTCCAACGCAGTAAATATCCAGGACGCGGCCTAACGGTCTGGAGAGGGAGGTGAAGCGTGCGCAGGACGACAGCGAGCAGGCCATCGCCGTTATCGCCGGAGGTTTTGATTCGGGCTCAGCTTCTGTGCTCCCCAACGCTCCCCTGCTACGCCCCTCCCACCTGCTGCGCAAGGGCCCCATCCGCTTTGCCAACGCCAAAGGCATCCTCCATGCAGGCCCCGCGTCGCCGACGTCCCCGACTTGCTCGCCCAAAACTTCTCGCGCATCGAAACGCCCCCGTGCCGGACACCACGCGCGGCCTCGCCATCGATGCCTTCACCAAAGAAGCAACGCGACGTCAGGACCACTCCCTTTCGTCCCCGGGCCGTGTGCGAGCCCGTCGGTGACCTCTTCTGGTCTTTCTTCATCGTCGAGTACAAGGTCCAGGTCAAAGGCGGCGGCATCTACACCGCTACCGACCAAGTCGCCGGCTCCTTCTCCGGCTCCGCCTATGTCAAGGCCCAGGTGGCACTTCTGCAGAGCACCACATTTGCGGCGACAACTGCAGCAGTCGGTGGTGGTCCACAACCGTTGGACTTTCCTGCCCTCTCTACGGCCGCACGTGTTAGATATTCATGCATTATGACGCTTCGGACGATGACGTTGATCGCACCGTCTACCGCGTCGTGTGTACCGCGCGCTATCTTCTGGCTGTCCTCGAGCACTTGGCTCGGCTGCATTGACATGTGCACATCGTCCTGGATTGGGGACTTGCTTCCCATCGGAAGTGGTTGGAGGAGTAATGGAGGCGGGCTTTGCACAGGCGGCCGGGAGGGTACTAGTGCGGATTGAAGTGAGGAACTATTTAATCGTAGAGAAGAGATCTGTTGTTCGTTTTGTTTTCTTTCTTTGCGTACACGATACCCAAGCTTGGAGGTTGTCCAGCGTCCTCTTCTATTTTTCCTTTGGTGTATGCTTTTTCGTGATCTTTACATTGATCTTATTCCTGTCACTGCGGTTGGTTGTGGCTTTGGATTTCTCAACCGTACTGTTCTCTTTGAAACGTTGGTGCGTGCGTACCCCATTGCACAGAAAATCAGAATGCAGGTAGCGATACCGCGCCAAATAAACTTTTGGGTAAATGTAAATATTCTTGGCCTGATCTCGTTTGGCTAAGTTGAGATTTAACTTAAGCCCTCCTACATATTATTCTTGTGTTCGGAACCCTCCGTGGAAGTGGTGTCGTGCGGTCGAGTCATTAAATACGGTGTAATCACCTATACTTTAAGCCACAACTAGTACGATGAGTCGTGATTTACAGAGCCCCATCTCGTATTTGGCTTGGCGCGGAACTCCACGGATGCTGCCCACGACGGAGCAGCAATCTGATACTCATATATTCTTGAATCTTGCTTCCACACTTGGTCCTGCAACCCATCCGCTCCTTTTATTTGTGGTATCTCGTCACTCACTATGAAAGTCAGTCAGAGCTTGGCCATCGGGCTGGCCTCGTCAGTCTTGGCTTCTCCTACCGGATTCAATAACTTCAAGCCAGAGGACATCATTGAACGCGATGTTGTTATCCTCGGTGGAGGCGCGGCTGGCTCATATGCTGCCGTCCGCCTCCGCGATGCTGGAAAGAGTGTCGTTGTGATCGAAAAGGAGGACCATTTGGTAAGTCTCTTCAAACAACATATTTGACGCGCTTTCGTTCTAACGCCTTCGTCCTGCAGGGCGGCCACGTCAACACTTACTCAGCACCCGACTCCCCTTTCGCCCTCGACTTCGGCGTCATTGCCTACCTCGAACTCCCCGGCGTCGCCGACTTCTTCAAGCGTTTCGACGTCGACCTTTTCCCCGCCCCGGACCCAGGTTTCCAGAAGAAGTACGTCGACTTCACCACCGGGCAGCCCATCACCTCCGGCATCCCCATCGACGCCGCCGCGAACCCGCAAGCCGTGCAGCAGGCCCTCGGCACCTACGGCCAACTGGCAGCCAAGTACCTCAACTACACCTTCCCCTCGCTGGCCCAACTGCCCACCGGCGGCGCCCTCCCCGAAGACCTCGCGCTCCCCTTCGGCGACTTCGTGGCCAAGTACAACCTGCAAGCCGCGCTGCCCACCATCTGGGGCTTCATCAGCTTCACCGGCGACGTCCTGCGCGAATCCACGGCCTACATCCTCAACCAATTCAGCGCGGTGCACCTCAACGCGACGGCGAGCGCGGGGCTGCTCATGACGGGCACGCTCAACAACAGCGTGCTGTACGAGCGCGTGGGCGCGCACCTCGGCGCCGACGACGTCCTGTACGGCAGCACCGCCGTGCACGCCGACCGCGGGGCCGACGGCGTCGCGGTGGTCGTCGCCGCGGCCGGGGGAGGCGGCGGCTGCGCCAACAAGCTGGTGCGGGCGAAGAAGCTGCTCGTCACCGTCCCGCCGCTCGCCTCCGCGCTCGCCCCCCTCCGGCCCGACGCCGCCGAGCTCGACGTCTTCTCGCGCTGGACCTACCGCTCCGGCTACGTCGGCGTGCTGAACGGCACCGGGCTGCCCGACGGGGTCGAGGTCATCAACGCCTCGCCCGACGGCTCGGCCGGCGTGCTCAACCTCCCCGGCGCCGGCGGCGCGTCGTTCGTGTGGAACGTCATCAGCTCCGGCTTGCTGCCCGGCGTGTTCCGCACCAGCGTCGTCGGCGACGAGGGGCTGACGGCGGAGGGCGCGAGGGCGCTCGTGGCGGATGCGGTGGGGAGGATCGAGGCGGGTGCGGTGAATGCGACGACCACGGCGGCGCGGGGGGACGCGATGGAGTGGTTGGCGTTTGCGGACCACAAGCCGCTGCAGGTGCGCGCGGCGAGGGAGGATGTGGTGGGTGGGTTTTATCGCAGGGCGTTCGCGTTGAATGGGAGGAGCAGCACGTATTATGCGGGCGCGGCGTGGGCGAGCGACTATACGAGCGTGCATTGGATGTATCTGGAGAGCACGATTTTGCCGATGATTCTGAAGGCGTTGGGGTAGGGGTTCATTTCGGGGTGATCGAGGGATGTTTTCTTCGTAGGGCGATGGTGGCCTCTTGGGAACAATTGGGTAATGTCAGTTTGGCCCAAGAACCGAGCCGCCAGCAGAGTTTACTCTTGGGATGTTTGGGTCCAGCCTTCAGCTTCTTCGGGCGCAGAGCGATTAACAAATGGAGTACTGCAGATGATATGTCTTGTCGGCTTCCCGCATTTTGCAAACTTGCGCGCTCAAGATCGTTTTCCGCCATCACGGTGTTGATCACTCGCTTCGTGTCGTTCTTCCTGAGCATCCGTTTCCAGTGCTACACTATCGTTGTCTGCGGACGCAATGCAACATGGATGCGGCACCGGATCAACCGCGCGTAAAGCGCCAATGCCTCGCCTTCTTTATTGGCAGTACTCAGTGCTTCCAGGAAACCATAGCATGGGAGGCGCAGCTTTCTTTCGCGTCTTTCTCAGTCAGCCTTGCTCAGTTGCGTGAATGAACAGCACGCTCGTCCACTTTTCACAGTTCAGATCGGCCTGATACATGCGCAATGTATCTAAGAAAAATGCATTTGATATCCTGTGATAGTCCCATGCTCCCACTGCCGATGAACGCGACCGCTACAAACTGGTCTCTTACAAACCCGCGCTGGGACACTGAGTGTCAATGTCAAGAATGCCGAAGATCCATCTGCAATACGGGATGAAGGCATGTGAGAAAAGTTAAGAAGCATTGTTATTGAACTAACTACAGGGTATGAGACGAATGTATAGACAGAGTAAAGCTTGAATCATGTGACATGAACAGGTAACTTGAACAAAGAAAGTTTCTTGAACCCATAGTAGAGAGTTCCTTTGCGAACGACTGTATGCCGTAACAACAGGGCAGGATGGCAAACCAGAGCGGTAACACCATCTACAAGCTTCCCCACCCACCCGCCTCTCCAGCCTTCCAACTTCGCAAAACCCCCACGCATAAAAAACCGTAACAAAAGAAAAAAAACCAAAACGAAAAACGAACGACCCACCCCCCATCTACAACCCCCCCAACACCTCCGCCAACCCACCCCTCCCCTCCTCCCCGCCCCTCTCCGCGAACCCCTCCACCACCTCCGCAATCTCCCCCGCAACCCGCCTCGCCCCGTCCGCCGCGAACACCGCCTCATCATACATGACCGTCAACCGGTGCCCCTCCCCCACCGCCTTCGCCACCTCGACGACCAACGCGTACGGCTGGTACATGCGCACCCTGCTCTTCGCCATGACGAGCCACCTGCCCTCGTCGTCGGCGCCCTGTGCCGCGGGCTCGAACGGCTGGAACAGGAACAGCGCACGGCTGCCCGCTTGGCTCCGGGGCAGGTCGACGGCGGCGTAGATGTCGTCGAGGCCGACGGCGCCGCCGTGCTCGGTGGTGCTCCAGAAGGCGTCTTGGGTGGCCTGCAGGTAGTCGCGTAGGGCGGTGGTGGAGGAGGCGGCGGAGCCGTCGACGCGGACGGGCAGGAAGTTGGCGGTCGTGCCGGCGATGGTTTGCGGGTCGCCCCACGCGGCGGGGAGGTCGGACACGTTGCGGCCGGAGAGGAGGTAGTCGAAGGAGACGGAGGCGGCGTCGCCGGCGGCGCGCGATAGCCAGAGTTGGAAGGCGGCTTGGAAGATGATGGCGGGCGTGACGCCGCAGGCGCGGGCGAGGCGGTCGAGCGGGGTGGCGAGCGGGAGGCGGACGGCGGCCGTGATCTTGGGGACGTGCGTGGGCGAGGGGAGGGGCGGGTAGGGGACCGCGTCCGGGGTGGCGGCGAAGGCGTCTTTCCAGTAGGCGAGGGAGGCGGCCTTGTCGGATTGGTGGATGTGCAGGGCAAAGTCCCTGAAGGGCACGTGTGGGGGGATGGGGGTGCCGGCGCGGATGGCGGCGAAGTGGTCGTCGAAGATGCGGAGGAGCGTGCCGTCGTAGACGGCGTGGTTGAGCTTGATGGCGAGGTCGAAGCTGCGGTCCGGGTGGCGCAGGATGGCGTACTTAATGAAAGGCGCGCCGAAGGCGAAGCGCTCGTCCCAGAAGGTTTCGATTATCTTGTTCGATTGGGCCTCGTTGGCGACTTCGGCGAAGGTGACGTCGAGGTGGGTGGACTTGAGCACCACGCCGACCCAGTCTGAGGCCGAGACCTGCAGCCACGAGGTTCGGAGGATGTCGTTGACTTCGGTGAGCCTCGTCGTGTCGTCGAGCCACTTCTGCGGGCTGGTGGTGGCGGGCATCCGGCGAACTGCCATCAATGCCCACATCTGCTCGTCACGGTGTCCTTGGCTGGCGAACTCAGCCAGCCCCGGGGGAGCGGGGTAAACTGCCAGTGTTAGTGCGCGAAAGCAAGCAGGGGTGTGAGAGACTAACCATATTCGACATCCTTCTCCATGTCCAAACCAGCAGACTTGACTGCTTCCTTGGCGGCCTCTGGCACGATGAACTCACGCTTCGGCCTGTTGGCATCCACGGCACTGATCTTCATATTTTCCGCCATCTCTGCCAGTCCGGAGCACCGCAGAATCACGGTGACACTCAGGGCATAGCCAGACTTTCTGGCCATACTTGACAGGCTGATGGCTGAAATCGAGTCTCCGCCGAGAGCCAGGAAATTTGCCTCTCTGCCAATATCAGCAGCAGGCAGTTGGAAGATGTCGGCCCACATCTTTTCCAAGATGACCTCCTGCTCAGTTTCCACAGGAACAATCTTGTGCTGCTCACCGGAGCCAGATAATGCATACTGGCTCACGACGAGCGGATCCATCTCCTCGGCAATGCGTTTGAGCGCCTTGCGGTCGACCTTGCGAGACGGCAGCTTGGGGAACTCGCCCATGGGAAGGACGAACTTGGGCACCATGTACGGCGTCAAGCCGGTCAGGTTCTCCCTGAAGTCCTCGAAGTTGTCCATGTGGTCGGCTGCGGGCTGGACCTCGACGGCTCCGGTGGGGTCGAAGATGCAGAAGGCGACGAGCTGCGGCTTGTCGTTGACCGTGGCCAGGACCACGGCGCCGTTCTGCACGACGCCCGTGTTCAGCACCGCGGCCTCGACCTCGCCCAACTCGATGCGGTGGCCGTGGATCTTGACCTGGTTGTCCTTGCGACCGAGGCACTCGATCTCGCCACCCGGAAGCCAGCGTGCAAGATCACCGGTCCTGTAGAGTTTGTCCACTGCAAAACACGTCAGCGACAAGCCTCTGCAAAAAATGCCACAGTCACACTTACCTCCCAACGCCTCACTCGAAACAAAGCTCGTCTTGGTCAGATCATCCCGATTGTTATACCCATCACTGACCTGCGGACCGGCCACACACAACTCCCCCACAGCACCATACGGCACCAGCGCATCCCCATCAGGCTCCACCACAAACGCCATGACCGTCGGAAACGGCGCACCGATATTCGCCACCCTCCCGCCCAGCCGCACGTCCTTGGTCGTCACGACCATGCTCGTCTCCGTAGGGCCGTACACGTTCAACACGGTTCTCCCCGCGCCCTTCCACGCCTCGACGACGTCCGCGCCGAGCGGCTCGCCGCCGACGATCAGCGTCTCGAACCCGGGCACGTCCTCGGGGCGCAGCAGCCGCGCGACGGTCGGCGTGAGGATGGCCTGGCGCGCGGCGAGCGCGTTGATGGCGCCGGGGAGGTCCGACAGCAGCCGCTCCGCGGGCGCCATGCAGAGGGTCCCGCGGGTTGACAGCGTGTTGAAGAAGTCCTGCACCGACGCGTCGAAGACGTAGTTGGCGAACTGCAGCGTGCGCCACGTCGGGTTGGTGCTGCGGCCCTCGGCGACCTCCATGCTGCGCACGGCGGCGGCGGCGGCGCGGTGCGGGAGCTGCACGCCCTTGGGCTGGCCCGTGCTGCCGGAGGTGTAGATGAGGTAGGCGAGGGCGGTGGGCGGGATGGGGAGGGCGGGCGTGATGGTGGGGAGGGTGGAGAGGTGCGGGCGCGTCTCGTCGTCGTCCGGGATGACGATGGTGGTGAGGGTGTGCGGAGCCGCGACGAGGGTGGAGGCGTGGGCGCGGTGCGCGATGAGGGTTTTGGCAGAGACGTCGGCGGTGATGAAGAGGTTCCGCTCGATGGGGTTGTCGGGGGACAGGGGGACGTATGCGGCGCCGGCTTTCATGACGGCCAGGAGCGAGACGACCGTGTCGACGGACTTGTCGAGGAGGAGCGGAATGCGGTCACCGATCTGCGTGCCCTGGGCGATGAGGTGGTGGGCCAGCTGGTTGGCACGCGCGTTCAGGGCGCCGTAGCTGATTTGCTCCTCGCCGTTCCAGTCGATGGCGATGGCTTCGGGGGTCTCTGCCGCGTGCTGCTCGAAGCGAGCGTGGAGGAGTTCCGGCTCGGGGACGTGCAGGGTCTCCCTGTTGGAGAGCGTGTTGTTGAGGAACTCTGCTTCGGCGTTGGTGAGAATGCTGGTCTCGGAGAGCATCTGCGTTGGCCTTTCCATGATCGCGAAGACCGTCTCGATGAACGAGTCCATCAGATACTGCAGCCGACGCTCCTCCATGAGGCCGGAGATGCGGAAAGCCGTGTCATCACTTCCTTCCTCAATCTCCATGGTAACCCAGTACATGGCCCACTGAGGGCGTGGTCCGTGGCGCTTGAAGACACTGTCGGTAGCCGCGTCTTCTTCGAGGCTAACGAGGATGTTCAGGAAGGTGTCGACAGAGTCCGGAGACATCTTGGCCGCGGCAAAGGCGTTGCGCATTCCGAACTGACCGTGCGTGGCCAGCTGAAGCATTCGGCTGCCCACAATCTTGGCAAGCCCGCCGAGCGTCTGCTCCGGATCCAACAGAACTCTCTGCGGCACCATGGTCAGAGTTGGGCCGTCCATTCTCTCTATCCCGGAGACGGGGAGCTCTCGTCCTGACAATGAAGACATGAAGGTCACGTCATGGCTGTTCAGGTGTTTGCTGAGCACGAGCGACCACGCGGCGTACATGACTGCCCCTGCCGTAAGGCCGACCTTCTTGGAGTGAATCTGAATACCTCCTGGCACGGTCTTGGCGAGCTTGACCATATCCTCCATGGGCGAGTGGTTGATGACGGTGGGCTCGGCACCCTTCAGGTAGTCCCTCCACCAGCGACGGTGGGGGGTGTTGTCCTGCTTGGCGAGGTAGCCCACGAAGCGCTTGAATGGGGCTCTCGAGGGGATATCCCTCCCGAGATAGGCCGCAGCAACGTCTTGGTACAAGAACCGGTGCGACCAGAAGTCAAACAACGCGTGGTGCATAGTCACAACCAGGATTGAGTTTGAGAGCAGCGCCAGACGGAAAACGGGGCGGTCCATGGAGAACCGGTTGGCCTTGTCGTGTATGAGGTACTGGTCGAGGCTGAGCACGCTCTCAATCCAGGGAAGAGACATGTCGTTGCGGACCACCTGGATGATGTTCCGGCCGTTGGGGGCGAAGGAGGTGCGGAGAATGTCGCGCTTCTCAAAGACGGCCTGGAAGCTGTCCTTCAGTTTCCCGATATCGAGGGTCGAGACATCCCAGATCCGCTGGTAGCTGTACCGATCCTCGTCCAATGCAAGCGAAGGGAGCAAGTCGGACTGGAGAGGTGTCGCGGGATAGGCGTCCACAACAGCCCCCTCACCCCGCAGAGCCTCCTTCACCTTGGCATCCAAGATCAGCTCCAGCGGCTCGGGGTCCTCCACAAGGCCTTCCGGGAGCCTCGTGTACGTCGAAGCGGCTTCCTCGAGGGTCGCATCGCTGAGCAAGCTGGCCATATTAGCCTCGAAGCCGACCTTCCTCAGCTCCGCAATGGCCCTGATTGCCTGGATGGAGCTGCCTCCGAGCATCAAAAACGAGTGCTCGCGACCGATGGAGCTCAGGCCCAATCCCAACACCCTAGCCCACACCTCGGCGATCTTGAGCTCCGTCTCGTCCGTCAGGCCGCCGACGTCCGCACCCGAAGCCATCATGCGCAGGAAGCCCTCGACGCCGAGGCTCTCGGCCTTCGCCCTGAAGCCACGAACATCCGTCTTGCCGTTGATGTTGGTAGGGATGTCAACCAGCGGCATCCAGAAGCTAGGCACCATGTACGCGGGCAAGAGGCGCTCAGCATGCGCCCTGACACTCCGCACAGCCTCCCGCCACTCGCCGCGCAAGCCCTCGCGCAACACGATTCCGGCGACCAGCACAGTGCGGTCGGCGATATCGGCGGCAGCCGTGACGGAGGCGGCCACGGCGTCGCAGGCGGCGAGCACGCGGTCGACCTCGGCGGGCTCGACCTTCTGGCCGTTGATCTTGGCCTGGAAGTCGATGCGACCGAAGACCTCGAAGGCGCCGTTGTGGTGCATCTTGGCCGCGTCGCCGGTGCGGTACAGCTTCCCCTTGCCGAAGGGGTTGTCGACGAAGGCGGAGGCGGTGCGGTCGGGGTCCCCCAGGTAGCCGGCGCCCAGCTGCGGGCCCGCCAGGCACAGCTCGCCCACGACGCCGCGCGGCGCCAGCTGGTCGGCCGTTCCCGGCTTGAGCACGTAGGCGGCCGTCGTGTCTGCGGGGCGCCCGATGACGCGTGGGTTGCTGGTGGCCGAGGAGAGGCGGGTGCCGAAGTTCAGCTGCGTGCATTCGGATAGCCCGTACGTGTTACGCAGCTCGACGTGCGACCCCGCCCATTGCGCCACCAGCCCTTGGGGGATGCGTTCGCCTACGAGCGTGATCTGCTTGAGCTGCGGGACGTCCGATGGGTGCAGCAGGGAGAGCGCCGAGGGGGTGATGCCGAGGGCGTCGATGGAGAGGTCGTTGAGCGTGCGGGCGAGCGACGTCTCGAGCGTGCGTTTTTGGACGACGACGAGCGTGCCGCCGTGGACGAGGGTTGCCAGCATCGTGCGTTGCGCCGCCGAGAAGGTGGGGTTGTAGAAGAGCAGCCAGCGTTGCTTCCCGTTCAGGGAGTGATGCGCCATGCCGTTCGTCGCTGCCCCGTGCGTTAGGATGACGCCCTTCGGCTTGCCCGCCGAGCCGCTTGTGTAGACGATGTAGCAGCTCTCCTGCGGGCGGAGGCTGATGCCGAGGTTGGTGTCGTCCCCCTCTGCTTCCAGGCTGTCCTCGATGTTGCGGCTGTTCTCGAAGTGGTCCGAGTACTTCCGGTGCGAGAGCACGAGAGATGCTTTGCAGTCCGTCACAATCTGCACGTTTCGGTCTTTCGGTCCCTCTGGATCCAGAATGGTGTATGCCGCGCCGGACTTGAGGATGGCCAGGAGAGAAACGATGAGATCGATGGAGCGGTCCATGCAGACGGGCACAATATCTCCTCTCCTCAGTTGCAGGGATCTGGCAACCCGGTTGGCCACTTTGTTCAGCTCTGAAAATGTCATCGTGTTGTGTGACTCGTCTTCGATGGCGATGCGGTCTGGATGTTCCAACACGGCGGATTCGAACAGTTGGGTGATGGTGCTGGGGCGCTCCTCCTTTCTGGACCGGTTCTGCTTCACAATTGCCGCTTTCTCCGCAGCAGAGTCTATCTCAATGCTTCCAACGAGCGAGTGGGGGAGATAGATCTTCTGCAGCGCGCTGCGAAGAGCCTCGATAAAGTGCGAGAGAAGTACTTCGGCTTCGCCAGCCTCGATGCTCGGCGTGTGGCAGAGGGTGAGTTTCAGAGGCCGGGTGCCGTTGACGGACAGCGCCAGCGGGAAGCATGTCAACTGCCCAGCAGTTGACGGTGAGTTGAGATTCTGAGTATAGTTGACGACCGTCTCAACCGCCACGCCGTGGAGGTGGCGCTGGATCTCATGGTAGCCAATATAGCTGTGTTGCGATGCCGTCTGGTGATAGATTTCGACTGCATTGGCGAGGTCCTGGAACTTGACATCACCGGACACGCTGAGACGTAGGGGATAGGTCTGGTCGAGGCAGCCGATGCAAGACTCGGCGCCGAAGAAGCTCATGTCGCGTCCAACGCTGCCAAAAAGAACTTCGTCGGAGCCGGTGTGATGCTGGAGCACTATCGCCCACAACGTCTCGAACAGCACGCGCCGCGGAATGCCATACTCGAGCTCGACGGAGGCGAGGTTGTAGAGCATGGGCTCGTTCAGCTCCGCCGAGATGGCTGACCGTTGGGCAAATTCAAGGCGGTCGTCTGCCGCCTCCACTGGCCGCACTGCGTTTCTTGGGGTGGCATTGCGGAGAACATCTGCCCAAAAGGCATTTGAATCGTCAAAGCTCTTGACCTGAGACAGATAGCGTGCGTACGCCCTGAACGGAGTGTACTCCTGCAAAGGGATACCACAGTAGAGGAGGTCAAAGTTGACTTTGATGGTACCCAACGAAGTGCTGTCAACCAGCGCGCGGCGCACGTGAAGTGACACGTGGTAGCCCGCGCCGGGCGCTTCTTCGACGGTGAGGTGGGCAAGGTCGTCGTCAGAGCAGTCACTGACCTGGGACGACGCCGATGGAGAAGAAGACGTCCTGCGCTCTTTCCATCGGACGTCCGAGACCCGATGAAGAACCCGGTGGTAAACCTTGCCAGTCTTGGGATCTGTGCGCAGCACAGTCCGCAGGCAGGAGTCTGTGCGGTTTGTCAGCACGGTTTTGCAAGCACTGGGAAAGGACGGGTCCACTCACGATGATAAGCAATCTGTCTCCACGTGGCTTTGATCCGATCAATGGTCGGAGGCGGGCTCGTGGGTAGGATGATGCGGACTCTGCACCACTGCGCCTGTTCCGTGCTCACGATTTGGGTTTGAGCAGGAGTGGCCAGTACATCGTCGTCGATCTCGGCCGAGGCAATGTGTTCGGGTGAGGCAGCAGGTGGATACTGCAGCACCTCCACATGCCCGAACGGATCGTCCGACAGCAAGTCCACGGCGCGGTGATAAAAGAGAGCCATTGGGATGGGTAGGTTGTGAATAGCGATGACGAGATGCTTACTTCTCACCGACAGAGCAGTGGAGCCTTCATTATTTATATTTCACGTATGCCCTCATCCTCATGTCTCCGGACAGTCTACCTACTGACTCTGTGTTGGACATACTGACTCTCTGTCGAGAAGACTGACTCTCCGTCCATGGTTCTTGACTCTGCTGTGAAATGGGTGAGAGCGAATTGAAGGCCCTCCTCCGTCCACTGCGTCGAGCTGGGGAGGTCTACAATGCGCAGAGATGGCTTTTGCCGGCTCGGCGTGACGGGACAGAGACGAATAATCTCGCAGTGCTAAACCAAATTCAAAGTTTATCAGAAGATGTAATGAGCCTCAAACATCGCCAAGTAGAATATCCCCACCGGCTACCACGGTGGTTCCTGCCGATCGCCAAACATCGGCATATGTGTCGCTTGTTGGTTCAAGACGAGACATTCGTTACGCGTACGGCATTTCCACGGGCCCGGTCTACCATTGAAAGAACCAATAAGGTCATTATGGAATGGGGATGTGGACCACCGTCGATTGTTTACTCGATTTGATGATATAAGTAAACAGCATTTCAATTGGTACGGATCTTATCGGCCTCTACCAGTGGAAAGTCGATCGAGTGTTACCATTGAGCCGCGTAAATATCGGACGAGCTGATCAAAGCATCTCGCCACTGTAAATCATGGCACAGTCTAGGCACTGCCGGATTTCACTTGGTCGGCTGTGCAAGCGGGGTCAAGCTTCGAAAACATCTCCTTAGGTTCACATAACCTCATTTGGCAAAGCTTGGTGCAGGTCTCGTACCTCGTTTCCAACGATTGGCCCAGCTACTTGGAGTCGATCGGCCATGTCGGACATGATCATCTCCGGTCTACAATTTAGCCGGTGAGGACGAGTTGGGCGCGTGAAGCGCTGGAGGGCCCTACAGGAAGGCCTCCCACCCTGGGGTTTCAATGTTCCGGAGGATCTTTCTAAGCACGGAAATGCTTGGTGGCAACCAATCGTATCAGACACGGCGACGGGGACGGGCACAGCCGCCCGTCGCGGTGTCGGGCAATGGGCCGGTTGTGGCAAAGGATCCGCGGGGCAGACCACCCTCCGGTTCTCCATCGAGGCTCTTGCACCCCCACGATCGAGGACCCCTGAAGATGCTGACTCGCCCTTCGACACGGTGACAGTGGTGGGACGGCCCGATAGCACCAAGCAAATTGCCGAGACGCCTCCCCAATGCTTGGGCGCGGTGGCAACCTAACCCCTCACGATCGAGATCTATATCAGGGAAGGCCGCGTGGTGAAGGGAAGATACGAGACCGACGTATGGCCATGTGCGTATACGAGTGGACCCAGTCGCTTGGTTCTTCCCCGCGTGGCCTGCCTTGCGACCGCATAGCGGATGCATTACCGTTTCGGGTTAGCACCTCCATGTTCGAAAACATCACATGGCACCACCGTCGCCTCTGCTCGCCGATGCCGCTCTCTCATAATCATGTCTCCACATTCCATTCAATCGGAATGTGATTACTTTCAAGGAATGACGCATGGGTTCAACGTAGGTTCCGGCAATCGCGGTTTCAGACCGTTGGCTGTGAAGACTTCGCCCGTAGTATGAAAACGTGCCAAGAGTATGGATCTTGATCAGGTCCAATGCTTGCGGACGTAGACGTTCCAACCATCCCATTGGCCGTCATCAAGGGAAGTTGGTGGTCTGTTTCTTAATATCTCGAGCCTGATTTCGCGGAAAACACCACGGCGGGTGACAAAAGAATTTGCCCGGCCCTCTCGATCTTATTCCGCCAAATATTCAAGCTACATAGGTAGTTGAATCCAATGACTGGGCGTAAACGTGGATATTAAATACAAATAAATACGTCCGGTCTATGGATTCCACTACCTGCATAAGTTGTATGTAATACATTCGGCGCCTCAAGGTCGAGACGATCAAATTCTTTTGTCACCCACCGTGACACTATTCCCTTAAAACGCTAGGGAATCTCAAAAAAAAAAGGTATCGGAATTTCTAAACGATCAGAGAAGCTAGAGGTGTATTTACTGAATGTACTTCTATTATACGTTGTGGTTGTTCTTAAAAACTTCCGGTAAAGGGGTATGCAAGCTACATTCGAGGTGTAGACGTTGTAGTTTAAGCATAAATAGGTGTAGGGCTCGTTTCTTCCGCTACACACATTCAAAACAAAATATCACTGATATTTGTAAACACATAGATGGCGGACGTACGTCAGGCCTGAAATTTGAATACTCAAATTCTATTATCATCTATCAATCTTCCCCCATGCCATTCCTCAGTCTTTTTCACTCTCCGCAACGTTCGCATCCACCTCCGCCCCCGCAACACCTCGACTCGGAACCATCCGTGATACCTTAAGCCTTCGCAGCCAACTTGGACGTCTTGGCCATCCTGGCAACAACGCAAAGCGCAGCAGCAGCGACGACGCAACACGCGCAGTAAAGCTGGACGCCCAACCACCCGCCATGTCTGAGGATGACGCCGGCGACGGGGTTGCCGACGAGGATGCCGAAGCCGGCGAAGGAGAAGCTCATGCCCATGCGCGTACCTACGACGGCGAGGCTGGGCGACAAGCTGACGACCGTCGTCGGCGGCAGCGAGACGAAGGTGCCGGAGAAGAAACCGTACAGCAGCGCGAACACGACGACGCCGGCGGTGCTGTCGATGGCGATCCAGCAGAAAGCCAAGAGGGCGGAGACGGCGCAGCACGGCACGAGGATGTTCAGCGGGCCGGTCTTGTCGGCCATGAAGTTGGGGATGATGCGGCCGAAGGCGGAGGCGGCGTTGAGGACGGACAGCATGTAGAAGGCGAGGTCGGCGCCCATGATGGACTTCTCGATGGCGAAGGATTGCAGGTAGAAGAAGGGGATGTACAGCCCCATGAACCCGAGGAACTCGGCGACGCTGAAGGCCAGGAACGGCAGCTCGCGGAACGCGCTGAGCTCGAGCAGCGCCCGCTTCTTGGCCGGCAGCACACGGACGCGCATCACCGCGCACGAGACCGCCATCGTGGCCAGGATGATGAAGGCCAGGACGCGCGTCGCCCACCCGAAGCCGATCTGTGGCTGCAGGCGCGTGAAGATGATGGGGTAGAGCACGCCGCCCAGGCTGCTGCCGCTGGCGGCGATGCCCGTCGCGAACGACTTCTTGGTGGTGAAGTACGTCGACACGATGGCGACGGACGGGATGAAGAGACAGCCGCTGCCCAGACCGACGGTGATTCCCTGAGAGAGCATGACTTGCCAGTACTGGGTGCACAGGCTCGTCATGAACATGCCAAAGGTAACGAGGAAGGCACCTGACCAGAGGAGAATGTTAAAAAAGCCAGCATCAAAGAGAGGCCCAGTGGCGACCCCGACTATGAGAAGCAGAAAGGCTTGGATCGAGCCCACCCACGAGATGTTGGACTCGGTCTCGTGGGTCAGCATGTCGGTGGTGTAGTAAGTTTGGAAGACACCAAAAGAGTTGACGATACCCCTGCTTCACGTCAGTGGAGGAACACCCGCACCATGAGCTGCGCCCACGTACCAGGTATTGAAGAAGAGGAAAAACGAGCCGACAACCTGCAGCCAAGCCTTCAAACCACCATCCGGTGGCTCGTTCGCGGGTGCCGGGAGTGTTGGCTCGGGCTTCTCCACGGGAGTGATCTGGTCCAAGCCCTCAAGAGAGCTCTTGTCTTCCATCTTTTCAGGGTCGTTGAGCGGGAGAGACATTGCTTGGAATATGGGAAGAGCTTCTGAACTGGGGGATGAGGATATTCCAAATTGAAACCTGGAAATTGTTTTATACGGAGAATGGACGATTCACCCAGACTGCGCAAGGTAGAGCATAGCTTGTCTGGCGGGAGCGGTGCCGAAAGGAGCAATTCCAAGGCACGCCATGAGATGGGGCGATGGCCTGGGTGGGTGGTCCCTGATAGAGGCGGCACCACTTCCGAACAGAGTATGATCCACCACGTTATCAATCATCAAGTGGTGACATGCGGGCTAAGTACTTGAAACATGGCCTTCCGCAACAGATCTGCAACTTAAAATTCAGGACAGAGTCAGGGTAGGTGGGGTATGGCGGCAGTGGTGCCGGATTCGGAAAGCGGGCCGGGCCAAAGTGCACGCCACAACCCCACACCGGCTACCTCCGTCCGTGGAACGTCGACGGAACGCCTTAGCAAGAGACCCACTACACCCCTCCCGAGATGACTCGGGAGTGTGCCGTCTTCGGGCGGCATCGCAACCGCCCGAGTCACCACGGCAAGCAGCAGCCCGAGGGAAGTGCATTTAAGGGGGTTAGAACTGCCTGTTTGCCCAACCATATCTCAACACAACTCTCGGCTTCTCATCATGGCTTCCTGGAACGACTCCACCATCACCAACGAGCACATCCTTCCCTATGTGGACTCGAAGACGGCCCCGCCCGAGGTTGCCGCCGCACTGAACACGCTGCCGTTCGAGCGCAACATCTTCAAGGTCAGTGCACCACACATCATCTCATCTCCACCCACTCGCCCACTGACCGCCTGCCGACACGACATGCAGCTGCTCGCCAATGCACCGATATTCTTCGGTACCTTCATGAAGTTGCTGGGGTGCTGCTGGTCACCCGACCGCGTTCTCCGCGCCTCGGACTGGCAGATGGTGGTGCTGCGGACGGCCGCCACGCTGGACGCGCCCTACGAGTGGGACGTCAACGAGCCCGTGGCCCGCATCCTTGGCTTCACCGACGCCCAGGTCGACGCGCTGCGCAACGCCAAGGAGCCGCTGCCTTCTTCGCTGTTCACCCCGCGCCGCTTGTTGATCGCCCGCTTCGTCGAGGAGGTCAACAGCCCGGCCAACAAGGTCTCTGAGACCACCATGCAGGAGCTCAAGGCCACTTTCGGTGACGAGGGCACGGCGGAGCTGTTCTTCACCAACGCTGTTTACGGCTTCCTGGCGAGGTTCATGAACAGTGCGAAGATTGACTTTGATCCTCCCATCCCGGGGCTGGAGGACATGCTGCGGAAGTTCAATGCTGCGGCTATCGAGAAGGAAAAGACGTACACGGATTAGATAATGGAGCTAGTAGATGATAGACTATGTATTATTCCGAGTATTACAAATCAATGAATATTCGTATTCACGTCGCCAATCTCAAAACAAACTGTTTCAGACACTACCCAGCTTAAATAATCCGTGAATACCGAATACATATGCAAGGGAGGAAATATCGCATCACTCTTCTTTGCTCATTTACATTCGACTATCCCAGAACAAAGACCTGCTTCTTCGCGCCCACGGGCTTCCTCACCGCAACATCCAACGCCCTCTTCACCCTCCCCTCCAGCACCTCCTCATCCTCACTCCACGCCACCACCTCGACATCCGGTGTCTTCAACCTCCCCTGCACGAGCAGCTCCCCAAACCACCTCAACAAACTCTCCTGCTCCTCCGCCGACCTCAGGCCCAACTGCTTCGAGAGCCTAAAATTCCTGAACCGCAACTGCCTCCAAAACAGCAACTCCTGCGACAGCCGCACCACGCCGTCCGCGCCGCCGAGCGAGCCGTAATTCACATACACGCCATCCGGCGCCAGCAACCGGGCAATACGCTCGCCCGATTCCCCAAACACCGCATCCAGCGCCAGCACGATCCGCCCCGCCTCCACCGCGGCCGCGAGCTCCGGATGCGCCGCCGCGCCCCTCTCCGCCAGCGCCTCCTCGCTAACAACCACACCATCACCACCGCCGCCCCCATTCAGCGCGGCCGCCACGGCGGCGAAATCCGCCTCGCTCCTTCCCCCGCGCCTCACGACGCTCACCGCCCGACACCCCCTTAGCCGCGCGAACTGCACCACGAAATGCGGGATGACGCCCCCGCCTGCATTGACCACGATCCAATCCCCCGGCCGCAGCGTCGTCATGTCCTCGAGCAGGAGGTACGCGGGCGCGGCGCCCATCTTCAGCAGGCTCGCGGCGACGGGGTCGACATCCGCGGGGACGCGCAGGAGGAGGGCGTCGATGTCCGGGCCCTGTAGGACCGCGTGCGAGCGCCACGTGCCGAGGCCGTGGACCTTGGGGATGACGGCGTCGCCGGGGCGCAGGGAGGTCGTGGCGGAGGGGCCGACGCGGAGGACGGTGGCGACGCCGTCGTTGCCCGGGATCGGGTGGGCGTGCGGGCCGTGCGTGTGCGCGGGTTTGACCGGGTAGCGGCCTGCGATGGCCATGAGGTCTTGCGGGTTGATGGGGAAGGCGAGGAAGCGGATGAGGATGGCGTCGGCGGGGAGGTCGGCGGGGTCGTCGTCCGGGGTGGTGGGGGTGGTGTGGAGTTGGACGACGCGCGAGGCGTCGGGGGAGGTTGAGGAGAAGGTGAGGACGTGGGAGGGCATGGTGGTGGACGTGCGTGGAAGGGGTTTGTGTGATTGCTAATGTTGCACGGGTATGCTGTTTGGGGCCTTTATGCTCGTGGATATGTCATGGCGGGTTTTCTGAGGAGGATCTTACCCGGTGCTTCGTAATAGAGGACGGGGATGTTACGATTCAGATCAGTGTGGTTGAGTTTCCGCAGAGGGCGGCACTGGCCATTTTAGGTAATGCATCCGCTCCGCCCTGCCCACGCGACAAGATGGTGAAGATCCGCGACTGAAGGAGATTGGGAGCTGAGCAAGCACCGGTATTCGCCAATTTCTAAGCCCCAGGGTGCAGTTCCCGACGAGGCCATGCTGCCGAATGCACCATCGGGCCGGCACGAGCTCTTAATGCCTCCACTCGCCGAGCCCGAATTGGATACCGCAACAGTGCTTTCGATCGTGCAGCTCGTTCCCAAACTCTTTTCCCCGCTTCAGATCATCATGTCATCCAACGAAGAATCTTGGCAACGCATTGGCCGCGAGAAGCGCCAGGCCGTTGACGCTTTACTGCCGAAACATTGGCGGGTCGACGTTGTGCCCAGCGCGGAGGAGTTGCCCGACGCCACGAAATTCCCGCGGAAGCTGCTGTCCGAGCACGAGCTGGCCATCACCGAAAGGTTCACTGCCGACCAGCTCTTGCAGGAACTGAGCCACGGTAACCTCTCTGCTGCCGAGGTCACAAGTGCTTTCTGTCACCGTGCAACCATCGCCCATCAACTGGTCAGTGTTGCACGCTCTTGCTTCTGCATCTACCCGCTGACTGTTTCTTTTCATTCTGTTTTCAGACGAACTGCCTCAGCGAGGTACTATTTGCAGATGCTCTCGCTCAAGCCGAGTCGTTGGATTCCTATTACCGCACTCACGGGAAGGTGATTGGGCCTCTTCACGGATTGCCCATTTCCCTGAAAGACCAGTTCCGAGTCAAAGGCGCAGAGACATCTGTCGGCTACATCTCTTGGCTGGGTAATGTAGAGACTGAGGAGACGGAATCATGGCTGGTGAAGCAGTTGAGGTCACTCGGTGCCATCATCTACTGCAAGACCAATGTCCCAACAAGCTTAATGGTAAGGCATGTCATCACAAAATATCTTTCGATGAACTGACTGACGGTATCAAGGGCATTGAGACGAACAACAACATCATCGGATACACGACCAATGCTCACAACCGACTGCTATCCTCTGGAGGATCATCCGGAGGTATGTTCTTAAGGAACCAAGGCAGATACGGTTTGATTAACAAATACCACAGGCGAAGCTTCCCTTCTCGCCATGAGAGGCAGCATCCTTGGCCTCGGCTCTGACGTCGGTACGTAGCATTTGAAAGCAGAGCCACGAAAACTCGACTAACGCACCCCACCGCAGGAGCATCGATCCGCCTACCCTGCGCTCTCAGCGACATCGTCGGGCTGAAGCCATCCCACGGCCGCATCCCCTACCTGGGCATCGCCAACAGCGTAAGTCCAACACCCTCACTTCCCCAGCCTAAAGCCCCCGCTCACCAGCCCGTCTTCCCAACAGATGGAAGGCCACCAAACCGTCGAATCCGTCATCGGTCCCATGGGCCACAGCATCGGCGACCTGCGGCTCATCCTCAAAACCATCCTCTCCACGCAGCCGTGGCTGGCAGACCCGAAGGTCAACCGGATGCCATGGCGGCAAGGCGACGAGGACGCGATCCGAGCCAAGGTCCGCGCGAGGACGCTGACGTTCGGCGTGATCCGAACCGACGGCATGGTGAACCCGCACCCGCCGGTCATCCGCGCCATCGAGACGGCGGTCGGCGCGCTGCGGGCGGCCGGGTACGAGGTGGTGGAGTGGGAGGCGCCGCCGGCGCACGCGGAGGCGTTTCAGATCCTGGTACGTCCATCATCATCATCATCATCATCATCATCATCATTGTTTCCCCTTTCCATCCCGCCCGGCACACACACACACACACACACACATGCCCCGCCGGCCAGCACTCGGCTGACAAACGGCTTCCAGTGGAACACCTTCGCCGCCGACGGCGGCAACGACATCCACGCCACCCTCGCCGCGTCCGGCGAGCCGCCCGTCCCCGAAATCGCCGTCTCGTACGGCACGGCGCCGGGACACCTCCCCGTCGGCAGCGTGAGCGAGCTGTGGGCGACGCAGGCGGCCAAGGCCGACTACCAGGCGCGGTACCTGCGGCACTGGGCGGCGAGCGCGGGGCGCACGGCGACGGGGGAGCCGGTGGACGCGCTGATCGCGCCGGCCGCGCCGTCGGCGTCGTTCCGGCCGACCGAGGGCAAGTATTTCGGGTACACGGGGGTTTGGAACGTGTTGGACTACTCGGCGGCGGTGGTGAGGGGCCCGACGAGGGCGGATAGGGGGAGGGATGCGAGGGTGGAGGGGTATGTGGCGTTGAATGGGTTTGATGAGGCGGTTGCGGGGGATTGTGAGTCTTGCTTTTCTTCTTCTTCTTCTGGGTTGTTGGGGTTTGTTGCTTGCGTTGGCTGACACGTGTGCGTGATAGATGACCCCGAGGTTTTCCATGGCATGCCGATTGGGTTGCAGGTTGTGTGCCAGAGGTTGGAGGAGGAGAAGGTCCTTGCCGTTGCGGAGGAGGTGCAGCGGGTGTTTGACGAGATTGAAAATCACTAAGTATCTACGTGTATAGTGGTAGATTTGTGGTCAGACTATGCGTAGTGCTAGTATCGCCGAAATACGAAGTTGTGTCAATCTTGATACTCGATGCTGGTTACCACTACCGTCATATTCTCCGCTTTTCGCCTTAAACGCCACGCACTCATTCTGGCCGCGTTACTGCGTGGTTTATTTCTTTTGTTTGCGGTGTAACGTATCTGTAGTATAGTAAAAAGAGAACTTAATTGAATAGGAACAGGAGATTCCAATTTGACGTTATTACTGTTTAACAAATTGTTTGTCCTGCATCTCTCATCTCTCATTCGTGAAGTCCAAGCCTTGGCGAACACTTGCCCCACCTATGGCAAGGAATGACTACGATCTTGGAGGCCCTCGCCCAGGGAGCGCATCGATCGCTGTTGACCAACCAATGTTGTCCGCACGCGCGTTTCCAATTTCTTTTCTACATGGCTGCTAAAGACTGCCGAGGATGTCGCGAGGGCCAATTCTGTCGATACCAGAGCGATGGACGTCGGTGTCGGATGAAACCTGCACGCACACCTGTCTCAAGATCAACCAGTGCATGAGCTTCCCAAAAGTCTGGGACAACCACACCCAGCCGTTCGGTCCCGTCCCGGGTCGGCGGAAGTAAGCGAAAGCACGTCATCAAGTGCGACAGTGCCGCCCCGCTTGCCAGTGGGCAAGGGTCTTATCTGACAGACACGTGGCCGCCTCTCCAGCGGGGGCCATAAAAATGGGTCATGCGGAGGTGATCGAGTACTGTGTTCTGCAGATCCAACTGCTTGATCGGGGTTCCGCGTGGAGGGAAAGTGCGGGCGGGATGCCAACTGTGGATCCATCCGGTGTGATCTTCGGTATTGCGTAAAGAGCCCCGTGAATTGCGGGCAGGGCCCCACCCATGCCATGTTCGCTTAAAAGATCCACTCGAATCAGAACAACACTGGGATTCGATCGCCGGTGGAGCCGTTGGCGTGGCTGGTGTAAGGGAGTGGGGTTGTGAGGGTGGAGTGTAATGCTGCCGTTGAGGTCAACAGCACTCAAGTCGAGTAGCAGTCGCCCTGGGAAAGTAATCTTGTGGAGAGATGTTTCAGGTGTCGCGGCGGATCAATAGAACGGCAATGAATATAGTTTCAACAGAGCCCTAGTCGATACACCACGTTCGCGGCTTGTCGTCCCATTTCCTCACAGCCGCAACATACTCAGAATGACCTTCAAAGTCTGCGAAATATTCCTCACCCTCTCTATTTTCAGGATCATCCCTTCGTGCTTGCAGGTTCTTCTCCCCTTCGGCAAAAAGCTGCGACCAAGTGGAGGAGTTGTTCACCAAAACCCCCGAGTCTCCTCGTCGCGCGAACGTTATACCGTCCTGCACCTTGTGAATGAACACCATTGTGAAGTCCACCGTGCCGTATTGATCAGTCACGATGGCAATCTGGGAGAAATCTCCACTCGGGACCGAGAACACTCGTGTCGCATCCGCCTCCTCCCCGGTACTCTTCTTGAATAAGAAGAACTGCCCACGACCATCGCCGTCCAGTCCATAAAGCAGACGATGTATGTCAGTCCGGCACGGCGGCACAAGGCTCTCCAACACCATCCCAGGCGCCGTTAGCCTCAAGCCCTGCGGCATAACTTCTGCGCCAGGCGCGTTTGAAAAGTAGCTGCGGGCATCGGTGATGCCGAGTAGAGACCGTGGCGCCCATCGAAAATCGGGTTGCGTCAGCCTCGCCCCGCGCCAGAAGATGATGCTGGGAGGTACCGCGGGCAGGCCAGACCAGAAGGCCACCATGCGCCCGGCCGGCGCGGCGCGGGCGATCTTACCCACGTCCACACCGAGCAGGCTGCCAAGGCATATTGCTTCGTCGGTGGCGACGCTCGTGGTCCTGTGGGCGACGGCGTTCATGGCTTCGGTGAGCCGGAAGACGGGGCCGGCTGGAGGGTGTGCGGAGGTCCGCGACACACCGCCGCGGATGAGCATCCACGTCGCAAAGTAGTCGTCGTAGTTGATCCAGCCGCGCTCCAGGGTTCTCCTGTCGCTGTCCGACAGGTCCTGCGCGTCGAGCCATTCGATGTTTTGCATGTGGAAGTACGGCAGGGTCGCGTTCGATATCTTGGATTCGAGGGGAATCGGCTGCGAACCGGCGTTGTCGCCGTGAAGCTCTTGCCATGTGGGAAAGTTGAGTAAGACTGCAGTCCCCAGTACTCGCTGCTTGACTGTTTGGCGAGCCTCGGGATATAGGTTGAACCAGACAAATGGGAGTCCCGGTCCAGCCAAAGACATGGAGGCTGTGAAGTTGGAAAGCTTAAAATCCGGCGAAGGCACCCAGGAAACGGCACCCGATGCCAGTGGAGCACTCCATTGGGCCGGCAAAAGAAGCATGAGTACACACATGCAGCCGCACTGGTACCGGTTACTCCCCAGTGGCGCCATGCCAAAGCCGAGTAACCGGTCGATCGATTTGAAGGTCATTCCGTGTTTTTCAAGAAGAATGAACATACATCTCTGCGCTGCGAGGACGGCACAGGACGTTGTTGCCCACCGCTCAATCACAAGCCCGGCGGAGACTAGAGTGCTGATATCTGCTTGGGATAATCTCCTTGATGCGGAAAGATGTTGTAGTATGGAGTCTCCGCCAGAGGGAAAGATCTTGCCATCTAGATGAAGAAGGATCTCCATGGTGACAACGAGTACGATCAGAAGATGTAACATGAACATGTACCACTCGATCGCGCAACGCATTGGCCACTTTTTACGCGGAAGTTCAGAATCGTTTCTTGTGGGTAGTGAACGATAAGTATTGGACTCAGAGACAAGAGACTTTGCCATCTCGACGAGTTGGAATACAAGGGAGACGATGGTGCACGAGAAGGAAATGGTGGGCACCACCGACGTAGGAGGGCCATGTGCGCAGATACTTATGCTGCCAGCCGATCAGCAGCATTTATGGGGAGACTTGGCGGTCTATTCTACGCCGGACTATAAATACTACTCACAGCTGATCAGAATTCCATGTCGTGTTGTGTCATTGGCCAGAGAGCTCACCGCTCGTGCCAACCAACAGATCGTCAAGTGGGGGCTACCCTTGCTCACCCCACAGCTGACAACAGCGATCTCGACTTCTCCGTCAGTTCAAGGCAGATTGTCGAGACCAGGTTTTTTATCAGAACCGCGGATACTGTCCATCTATGTGCGTCGTCGTCCCTCGTCCATGGGAGAACGAGCTGTCGCTTTTGAAAGATTCCCGCTCGTGATCGATAACCACGGTGCTGGACAGATCAACCTTCCTGCGCGATGGTAGCTCCCGGATTGAGATGCAGGATTCCACGTATGCTGTACTGCAGCTGGTCAAAGATGCAGTCAACATAGACTCGAGCCTCGGCATACGACGGAGATAGTAGTTGAATCCAGTGTCTGGACGTGAATGTAGATTTTAAATGTGAACAAATGCGTCTAGATATTGGATTCAACTACCTACGTAACTGGGGTCACGAGGGTACTGGCATCAACGAGTCCGGGAGCCCTTGCGAGCACTTGATAACAAGGCCCTCAAAGAAGCTTGACAATACAGTCATGTGGCTTGCCGATATTATACACGCAGACTCCAATCCGCCACCAGCGTGCGTCCGCATGGCGGAGCACAAGTACGCTTCTGCACCTCTTTCCGTCCTCCACCACCCTGCTCCATCTGCATACCCATTTTGCGTTCTCCTCATGCACCTCAAGAAGCTCTCCGTTGGCAACCAGTACATGGGTATCGTGCAGGCGGCCGATGCGCGGACAAGGAACGGCTTGATGATCATCTTCCGCATCCGGGTCCAACCGCGTGAACCGCATAAAGTCCCTCAATGCCTTTACCTATCACCTGATGTCCAAGGCGAATTACGTACATATTGTGCGGCGAAAATTCGTCCGGAAGTTCGTGATTCGCTTCAACAAAGGAGCCCTGAGTGTGTAGGTACAGCGTCCGGTGGCAGCGAACAAACAATGCGCACGCCGAAATCGTAGAGAATTTCCAGGTAGCAGTGACTTCGCATATGAAGATACGTTGTGCGCCTCTCAATCATGCGGGACCGGTACGGCCAGAGCATAGCCAGGGGACTTGCCTTCCCAGCGACGCGGGAAATAAGGCAAATGGTGCTCAACGCAACGTAATCTATTCCAGCAAACCGATATTTGCGTGCTCTTGGCCAGCGGCGGGTCCACAGCGACGTGGGCCATGGATCCGCAAAGAGCTTGCGGAAGTCATTGAGTAGCAACGTAAGAGCGAATCAGTGGTACCTCGACTTGCTGCAGAAGAGCGAGATTCGGAGTCGTCACGGTTTAGACCAGTCAGGAGAAGCAGCGCAGCAAGCTCCAGATAGTAAAGAATAGAATTCAACAAGCGAGAGCACTAATTAAGTCAGCCGTCTGGAATGCCAGTACATTCCTCTCCCACATCCCATCCCCGTCCATGTACAGCTAATTTCGATCGTCAGCTTCGGACCTCTCAAAGCATTAAAATGCAGTACACCCACCAGCTGACCAAGATCGATACTTCAAGGCTTGCAGTAAGTGCACCGCGCGTGTGTGCATGCCACAAAAGCCTCGTTTTGGGGGTTGTTCTTGTCGCAAAAGTCGTAGCACTCGCCGAGGTTGTTGTCTGGGCAGACGCCCTGTGCGAAAACGGCAGCGGGCAGCAATGTTGCCGCGAAGATGCTTGCAACGAATGTGAGAAACCTCATGATTTCTGACGTCTCTTTCGAATTTTCGGAGTTAATCGATGGTCTGAGTTCGACGAGTTGTGGTTGGGGAAGGCCGTATGCGGAGGTTGTATCGTAGCAATGGGGACAGGGCATTGCACGGCTGGCTGGTCCACTTTATATATTCACTGTAAACAGCCCATGGGGGGTCATCATTGCCATGAGTGTCCTAGCGCTTGAGGCCGCAATTCGCGATGTTGGACGGCTAGCGGTCCGTGTGATGCAGCGCGAGTAAGGTTGTGTACTTTTCTGGTTAGGGTTGGCGTGAACCGGGAGTCATGGAGGGAGGACGCCTTATAGAACACGAGAAGCGAAACGGCTAGCCAGTACCTATAAACCGGTAATTCCGGAATACGTCGAATCCACAGAATACTGATCATAGCCGGCCCTTCCTCGGTAGAAACCTGCTTGTGTTTCACCATACAAAATATAACATGTGTGAGATCATTTAGTCCTCCTACTACACGATCCGGCATAGTGTTGAATAATCCAAGCTGTTCTTATTCATACATTGCCAGCTTTGACACCCTCCATCAAATTCTTGTTTACATGAGATAGACTGTTTCAAACGTGGTGTTCGCCTTCATCCACTCCGTCAAGAGCACCCAACCGATGGTGATCCGATACGCCATAGGACCACGTTTTCCGACAAGCATGACGCTCACCATTGTTACCAGGTCAAAGCACGTCCCTTCTTTATCAGCAAATGTGACTCCGAGCTCTCCCCGTGTTTTCTGGTCATCCAGCACCCCCGCCGCGGAAAGCTCCATTCGATCCGGAAAAAGGCACCCAAGTTCCACGTCCAGGTAGCTGTTCTGCAGCGAAATGGCAATGAGCTCGAATCGAGCAGAGCGTAAGCGCATCCGAGGAACGATCTCTGACCGAACTTTGGGATCATTCGCCCGTAGGAGTCCAATTGGCTTCCCGTCGTCATTCAGGATTTCCAGCAGCGGATCATAGCAAAAGCCATGGTGGTCGTGACTTCTCAGCCTCAAGTTTGCCACTTGCGCCCTTGTCTTCAAAACGCTGCTTTGCATGTGAGGCGGAATCCCCGACATGACCGCAGTGGGCTTCTCTCGAACGTCCGAGGTGGGCAGCTCCGACCAAAGATCCGACCAAAGATCCCGTTGGCTTGGCCATTTGGTGAGCACCGCTTCCCGATACTCCTCCATGGTGCTGTCCTCAAGAAAAATGTCCAGCGGCCATTTTTTCTCGAAGCATCCTTTGTTCCAGGCGATCGCCGCGGCAAAACTCAACTCTCCGCCGTCACGGCCGGTCGGCCGCTGGTAGCCGTCTGTTGGCACGTGTTCAGCGCAGTCCCATTCCGAGAGCTGCTTTCCATTAGGCGAACGCGTAAAGTCCGGGCCAACGGCCCACCTCACAAGAGGCGCGGTGTAGCTCGGAGTCGGCGCATAAACCACGCCTGTCCTCGATGCCCACGACCAGCTTGGAACAGGAACATCAGCCACCTCGCGGACACGGACCGGATCTTTGTCGTACGTTTCTTGGACTTCCGGATACCACAGCAGCGCCCTATCAAAGTACTGTCTGGGCAAGCCGCAGAGAAGCGCATCGTTGGAGCCAAAGAGTCCGGCTGAGATCCCAAGGAAAGCGTTGTAGATGTCGCTGTCGTATGTCAGATGGCGTTGCGTGTACTGCCCAAGGTGCCGGCTGTAGTTTCGGTAGAGAATCGGCTCCGATTTCCCCGCGTCGCCCATGAGCAACTTCGGCTCGGATTGGATGTTCTGCCAAAGCCGCATACTTTCTCCTTCAGAGCTGAGATGATCTTCCTTCGCACGCATTTCCTCGCACAGGAAATACGCTTGAAACTTGGAGAAGTAGAGCTTCCGTCGGCAAAGAACGGCCTCTTGGTATGTCCAGCCACGAGAAGACCATATTGAGTAGGGAATGGCGTCCGAAACCCCCGGAAGCTTTAGGGTGCAGCGCAGACCACAGAACTCCGATGCAAGCTGAGGGAAATCCATGCGTGGGCCGTTGACACCGGGGAGCCCGGAATTCATGTCCGCACCATCGGACGCGATTATTGAAAATTCCGCCAGTCGGTAGATGCTGGCCATGGCGCCAATTTGGTTCCCCTTATCTTGGGGATCATCCTGGATGATACACAGCCGGTCTGCCCACAGGTATCTTTGGTCAAGTTTTTTGCAAGCTTCCATGGCATCTGTGATGGTTCTGGGTAGCCTGGATGTCAGGCTTCCTTTCCGTTGTAGCTCTTCAATAGTAGACGAGGTTGCCTTGAGCTCGTCTTCTCCCGGATAGCCCCAGACGTAAGAAAGGGCGACGTATCGACAGCCAGGGAAGCCAGGCACAATGCATCCGTCGTACACGTCGATCACACGGAATCCCCGAGGCAGAATGCCCACTTCAACCGTTGAAGAACATTTGCGGTGATGCGCCGCACAGTCGTTGAGCCAGTTCGTCACTTTCTCCCAATCGACAAAGGGCTCGACGAGGGACATTCCTACTGGACTTCCGTGTCTGTGAGCTTCAGGGCCGCCCGTACCGATGCTGTTCAGAAACAGTTCGAACTGATTCTCGTCTCGCTGTTCTGATAGCGAAGACATGACAACAAGGATGCGAAGTGGCAGCAGCTGGAACTCCTCTCTCGTCCTCTCAAAATTGAGTGTGATGATTGAAGGTGGCAAAGGCATGTTGCCTGTCAGACCGGCGCATTGTCGAACGGCCTTTTGTAAGAACGAGCAGAAGCTGCAGGTCTGGCGGGAGATCAGATCTCCCCAGACTCCGAACCGGATACCAAACACCGATTCCCCTTGCTCGCTCTTCGGGCATGTCGTCAAGTGTCGAAGCCTCAAGTGTTGGCAGCCTTCGCAGAGCGTTCCTTCGAGCTGGTCGGTGCAGCAGCTACGACAGATGGAGTGGAAAAGGTCCTGTTTGCGCTGTTCCGTCATCTCGTCCCCATCCCCGAGGTAGTCTACATTGTCGCAGAATTGACATGGGTAGGCCGGATGACTAGTGCGCGATCTTTTTGCAGCCGGGAATGGAGTGATCACTCGATGCGGAGTTTTCATGGCGTGAGGAAGAGCGTGGTGGAGTAGCAGTGCAATTGAATTGATCCTCGCAGACAACGGGAAGGAAGGCGGGAGTAAGCGGAAGGATGGAAATCAATCAGGCTGAGACACTATTAAGTATGGCTCAGCTTCGTGGGGCAGACTTGGTCCCGTGCCTCAGCCTCGTTGTGCGGGCGCGTAAATTTGGGGGCGAATAAGCGCCCAGTACCCACTTAAAGGGGTAAAGTCGGGCTACATCAGAATCATGGCTTTAATCACAAGTTTACATGGGATCGGCATACTACATCGTATATAATTAGCCGGACCTCCCAACGTCCGCACATCCATGCTCCAATAAAAGCGTGCTCTTGACCTTGTAAGATTCCCCAAAGTATAGCCGGCTCCTAATTGAACTTCCCGGCAACACAGTCCGTCATCAGACTCGTATCCTCCCAGACATTCCCATTCTTGACAGGCGTCAGGCTGAGCTCATACGACCTGTCAAAGGACCCAGCCGACCAGCCCACCCAACCGACGAATACATCCGTATTGTAGCTAGCGACACACACACACACACGCATACATCATCAGCCTAGAACCCCCACAAGCACAACAACAACAACACGCAGAAAACTCACTTCATCCAATCCAGCTCCGCGCAAACATGCTGACTGCACGACCCCGTATTCCCACCGCCCGTCTCGGTCAAAAACCTACAATCAAACCGCGTCAGCCCGATTCTCCGAGACGATGGGACCCGCTGTGATCAGCAGCACTCACGCTTTCCGCCCATTCGCCCGCAGCCACGCGGCGAGCGGCTTCAGCCCGTCGTCCAGCCCGTCGCGGACGCACTCGGTCGTCGTCCCGGACCGGTTCTCGTCGAGGTACTGGTGCACGTCGAAGACCAGCTTGTCCCTCGAGCCGTCGGCGTCCGCGACGGCGGCGAGGGAGGCGGCGGAGTTGGTGGGGAAGGAGCCCGCGGCGGAGAAACTGCGCCGTGTGGTCAGCGGTACCCGTCGTCGAGGGAGAGAGGGAGGGGGGGAAAAGAGGGGGGCTTACTCGGTGCCGGCGAGAAGGATGGTTTGCGAGGTGGCGCCGACGCTGCGGATGGTGTTGACGACCCACTGCAGGGTGGTCGCCCAGGTCGGGACGTCGAGGTCGTGCGGCTGCGGGGCGGCTATGTCAGCGCCGATGGATCTTTGGTGTTTGTGGCGACGCCTACCTCGTTCATGATGCCGAAGATGACGTTGGCCTCGTCCTTGTACTTCGTCGCCCTGTGCGCGCATCGCTTCCGTCAGCAGCCGACCAGCCAAATCCCCCCTACCTTCCCCATCCGCGGGGTTCTCTCTTACAGCTGCCACCACGCATTCGTCAGGTGCTCGTTCGTCACCGCGCCGCCCGACTGGCCGACGATCTGCCCGTTCCAGCGCGCGTAGTTGTGCAGGTCGACGATGCACTTGGCGCCGGTGTCGAGGCACGCGCGGACGAGGGCGTCGTACTTGGCGAAGTTGGCGGCGTTGAAGTCGACGCCGAGCTGGTTGTCGGCGAGGTACTGCCACGCGACGGGCAGGCGGAAGACGTTGAGGCCGAGGTCGTTCGCCAGGTGCTGCATCTGCCCCGCGCCGTCGGGCCCGCCGAATTGCGTGAGTGGTGGGTAGAGCTTGCTGAGGTCGCAGCTGCCGTCGGTGGTGCAGGTGAAGTCGAAGCCGGCTGTGGATGGGTACCGTCGTGAGCGGTGATTGGCTGGAGAGGTGCTGGGGGGGGGGGGGGGGGGGGGGGGGGGGGGGGGGGGGGGGGGGGCGGGGGGGGGGGGGGGGGGGGGAAGGGAAAGCGAAGGTTCGGACAGCTCTTCATCGGCATTGTTGGCGGGACTCACCAATGTTGACACCAGCTATGATCAGTCAGTGTCTGGTATTCAATGCGGAAAGGACGTCTACCTACCCAACTGGACCTTTGCTGAGCCGCAAGCGGCAAGCGAAAGCAGCAGGGCGGTTTTCCCACTTGTGTTGAGCATTTTCATCAAACCAATTTTTACACTGGATTAGGAGGGGATCGAAAATGGTGAGTGGTGTGGACTTTTCCGTGCTTCTTACGGCGCAGGAGATTGATGGTTGCGGGCGAAACAAAGAGGGGAAAGGATTATTTGAACTATCCCGTGGAGCACTCTCGACACAAAACTGCCACGGAACGCTGTTCATATACTACACTCGCGTTCCGCGCCGTTCCTGGGCAATCTTTAACTCCGGTATACGATGCTCGCGTAGCACGCGGGTCATGTCAGGAACCCACTTAGTGTAAGTTCATCTGGCCCAATCATACTGCGTCCCGAGCGGTGTTGGATGTCGGCCCCCAAACTAGCCAACTCGCTTCGCCGAAGCTTAGCTCTTATTGATCGGCCGCTCCCGGCGTTCCCGAGTAGCTCAACGGGCGTTGCCGTTACCCGCATCGGTTAAGGCGGAGGTGGCCCCGGAGCTAAGAAGAAAACAAAATAAAGCGGGAACCGTCACGACGGATTGTTCGTACCGTATATTGTGGCGTTCGAAGATGATCACAGGTTGCGTGATTCAGAAAGCCTCGGCCGGTGGCGTCTGTGCTACGTTACGACCACAACCAGCTGATTCTCCACCTTCATGGCGATGTTCCATCGTTTTCCTGACACGATTTTGGTGTTGGACGAGGCGAGGTCAAGTTCTTTGAGGCGGCAAGGCCGGATGGAACGGTGTCGAGGACTCTGCCGGCGAAAAAGTCGCACGTCGTCTCATTGTCGGACCATGATGCAGTATATCCAAAATGTCAAGCTAAGACGGGTCACGAGCTGCGCTTTGAAACATGATTTTATTGTCTTGCAAGAATCAAGCCCATGTCATACACTAGTCCCAGCCTTCCATCTTCAGCGGAAGATGCAAAAACCGCTGCCCCGATTCCGTCGGCCTCGGCGGCTGTCCAGCCCGGATATTCACCTGCAAAGACTGGTGAAGCAGTCTCGGTGCTGCCAATTGCGCATCGCGTTCTTTGCGCTGGGCCACGAATGCGTCATGGGTGATGCCTTCCTTCAGATGCTTGTTCTGGATCTTGTGATCCTGGACACTCATCCAAGGCACGGGCTCGGTGCGTCCTTCGGGGGGATAGTCGTGACCTGTCCAAATTTTCACGTGGTCGGGTAAGCTGAGGAGCTTCCGGCCGGACCGGAAGAGGTCGTCTGCGCTGCCGCCGGGGAAATCGCAGCGGGCGGTGCCGATGTCGACGTGGAAGATGGAGTCGCCGCAGAACACGTTATCTGGAGGTTTGCGTCAGTCATTGAAGGATGCAGCGGGGGACGTGGTGGTCCTGCCTCCAATCTTGTAACCCAGATGGTCGGGGGTGTGACCGGGAAGATGCATTGCGGAGGCGTTCAGGCTGCCAATTTCGAACGTCTCGTCGTCGTCGAAGAGTTTGTTGAAAACGCCCTCGTACTCCTCCGCTGCCACCTGGTATCTTTTACCGAACATCTTCTGCACCTGCCCGATGCGCTTGCCAATGCCGACGGACGGCATGTGACCTTGTACCTTGGCAAGGCGAGTTTGGAGGTAAAATGCTGCGGTTAAGTGATCGGCATGGGCATGTGTCTCGAGGATCCAGTCGATCTTGTAGCCCTTTTCCTTGACAAGTGAGAGCAGGGCATTGGCGGTGCTTGTGGTAAGTTCCTGAGTGACGGGATCATAGTCCAAGACGGGGTCAATGATGGCAGCGGTCAGTGTGGATGGATCGGCCACCACGTACTGGAATGTCCCAGTTGTCCGTTCAAAAACATGGTGGATGGTGGGTTCGCCGCTCATGGTGGCTTCAGTGTTGTACAAAACTCGGCTTTTGCTTGAATCCAAAGGGGCCTTGGAGGGTAGTTGCACTGGTGCTCTTCTCCGGTCCAGCTGATGGAACGCCCTATGTACTCTGGGGAGTTCGGGGAGGATTGCCTTGCTCCCTGCCCGATGATGAAGTGGACAGCTGCGGGAAGTCGGTGTTCCAATTGTTGTGGCCGGGGTCCTCAGCCTCAGGAGGCGTGTTGTCGATCGGCACCTGCCGATTTGCGGTCGAAGGGAATTCATCGTTTTTTCAAAGCAAAACGACGGGAAAAAAGCGAAGTGGGAGGTTGATTTAAGATGCAGAGTTGGGGTGAAGGTTCGACTGAACTGGCGCGTCGGCTACGGGATTCGCCGATCAGCTCCCCGATCCGATCGCCGACCAGCTGCCCGGAGAATGACGGGCTGCGGGGAACAGCAGTACGTATGCGCCAGGGTGCCCTGATCTTCAGGGGGGAGAGATGTAAGAGTGTAAGCGAAATCCTGGCGTCTGTCTGGCCGCATCCGCTGACAGATGATAGGGAAGCAAAAATGGGTTGCCACCGTTGTGACGTAACGGGGCGCCAAGACGCCGTCGGCGAGCTGGCCGGAGATGCTAACGCCAATCGGCGATTACATAAGGCTGCCCCCGTCCGCTTTTCTTTAGGTTTTTTCTCGACTCCGTTGTCGTTTCTTCGTCAGCCCTATCGCACCACCATGTTCTTCACCCGCGCAACATCCGCAGCTTGGACCGCCGGGCGCTCCGCCGCCGCTGCCCAGCGCAGTTTCGCGACCGCGTCCCCAGTGACCGCTGCTGCCCGGAACCACAGGGTCGTTGTCATCGGCGGCGGTTCTGCTGGCGTGAACATCAGCCACCAGCTGCTTCGCTCTGGAAAGTTCTCCCAAGATGACATTGCCGTCGTCGATCCGGCCGCGTGGCACCACTACCAGCCCGGATGGACTCTGGTTGGCGGTGGCCTGAAGACCAAGGAGGAGCTGCGCAGACCCATGGAGAGCCTGATCGACCCCAAGCTCAAATTCTACAACCACGGCGTCGGCATCTTCTCGCCCGAAGAGAACCTCGTCACCCTCGCCAACGGCGACAAGGTCAACTACGACCAGCTCGTTGTCGCCCCGGGCATCAACGTCAACTTCAACAGCATCAAAGGCCTGCCCGAGGCCCTCGCCAACAAGGATTCCCTGGTCTCCTCCATCTACGGCTACGACCACTGCGACAAGGTCTTCGGCACCATCGAGAAGCTGAAGAAGGGCACCGCCATCTTCTCCCAGCCCGCCGGCGTGCTCAAGTGCGCCGGCGCCCCGCAGAAGATCATGTGGCTGGGCCTGGACCACTGGAAGCGCGCCGGCCTGTACAACCCCGCTGACCCGTCAAGCTCCGCCATCCAGATCAGCTTCGCCACCGGCCTGCCCGTCATGTTCGGCGTGCCCAAGTACAGCGCGAAGCTGGAGGAGCTGCGCAAGGAGCGCGGCGTCGGGGGCCTCTTCCAGCACGACCTCGTCGCCATCGACGGCAACACGGCCGTCTTCCAGAACGGCGAGCAGCAAGTCAAGAGGCGCTTCGACCTGCTGCACGTCGTGCCCAAGATGGGCCCCCACGCCTTCGTCAAGGAGAGCCCGCTCGCCGACGCCGCCGGCTTCGTCGACGTCGACAACGCCACCACCCGCCACAAGAAGTTCCCGAACGTCTGGTCCGCCGGCGACGCCTCCAGCCTGCCCACCTCCAAGACCGCCGCCGCCATCACCTCCGAGGCGCCCGTCCTGGTGCGCAACCTGCTGCAGGCCATGGACGGCAAGAGCCCCGACGCCGAGTACGACGGCTACACCTCGTGCCCGCTGCTGACCGAGTACGGCAAGGTGCTGCTCGCCGAGTTCAAGTACGGCGGCGTGCCCAAGGAGACGTTCGGCAAGGCCCTCGGCATCGACCAGGCCGAGCCGCGCCGCGCTTTCTACCACCTCAAGAAGGACTTCTTCCCGTGGGTCTACTACAAGTCCATGGTGAAGGGCACCTGGGGCGGTCCCAAGGGTTGGTTGAAGAACTAGAGCATGCTGAGCAGCGAGCGCGCATCGTACGAGCCGTAGGATAATGTGAGGGTCTGATCCGCAAAATTCATGTGCATCTACTAGGAGCGTTATAGAATAGACAATGTTTAAGTTACTCGCATCGAAAATACGTTTTCAATATACTTTTCCCATTCGTCTTCTCCGACTCCAGAGACTGCGTTGTTTTCCTGAACTGCTTAATATAAAATATATACACGCGTAAATGCTCGATGTAGTTTCGCAATGATGGTGTATGGACCTGTATATGCTCAGTGTAAGATGGACTGCCCATGACCTCCTTTACTTTTGCAGCGGGAGCGCGTAGCGAATGTCGTCTCCATCGACATGAAGTCCGTAGATTGTTCACCTGATCGCCATCATCTTTGCGTTAAACTTATCACGAATTTGACGGAGTTGACTGTAGATGTCACGTCGACCCTGGGTGGTAACTCGATGGCGGGAATCTAAACGAACCGGGCTGCGGCCATTTGACGAACTTGTTCTTCTCATTTTTTCCGCAGCATCCTCTTCAGGGAACTTTGACGGCCGGTCGTACTAGGACAAGGAGGTCATATCGTGACAGGCCCGTCATACCGTGACAAGTCCGTCACATTATGACAAGCGTGCCATTTCATGGCAGTCCTCTCATGACATCTCACTGTTACGAAGACATCATCGAGAGTTTTATCCCGTAAGACGTTGAGAAGCTACCGATGGCGTCCCCGACCATACATCGAGTGCTTCCGTCGAGTAGTTGGTCGAGAATGTAGTTTTGATGTTTGGATCCCTTATATACATGTAAATAATTCTATTCTATGCAAAGGATGAAGAGCTAAAGCCGAAAACATGATGAATTAGTTATGCATTGTATATTCCGCCTGAATAACACAAACGCAACCTCCATTCATGGACATTACACCCTTTTCAGATCATCCCCACTAACATTCTCGCGAGCGAGGGTCCCATCCAAGTTTTCGATATCGTAAAGGTTGTCCAGTTTGGCCGTTCGTATCCGAAAGGGGCCGAAGACGCCGTCGAGGCCGCCAGTTTTTGGGAGGAAGCGGACCTGATCGTTGGGCCGGAAAGAGTGTTTGTGAAAAAAGGGCTTCACCAGTGGCTCTAACAGGACGACGGTCTGGACGGCCTTGTTGGAAAAGCTCAATGCTCGCGAAATCCGGTGTAGTTTTGATGTCTTTGGCGCGCCCGACAAAACGCTGGTCGCTGCTGGTTCTCGGTCACCCATCCTCTGCGAACCCGCTACGTGTGTGGTATGAGTATATGGCTTCTGGACTGTTTGACCATGGCGCGGTGTATTTGACTTACATGCCGCTGAGTTGGTTGAGGTGGTTCGCTGACGGTGACTTTTTCCACTGTACGGGCGCAGATCCCTCACGTGCTTCCGTGCTGTGCTTGGTCCTTATTGCTGTGTTGTTTCAAATACTTCAAGCACTGGAGAAATGATCTGCTTGGGTTGTCTTTTCTCAACAGGTGGAGGGCCTGGATGTTCTCTTCGAGCTGTGTGAGGATGACCGCTTATGTGACAGCTGTGAGGCCTTTCTCTGTATGTCCTGCCTTCAATGGGCGGGGCAAGCAAAGGAATCCGTTCTGCAATGGTCTCAATGGAAGCGAAATATGAAAGCGAGTTTGTTTGTTTGGTGTGCAATGGGAACATAAAAGGTTTTTGATATTCGGACGATGGTCGGATCCAGGCATTACAGTATTCCAAAACTTCATCGGCGACGAGGAAGATGTCAGCTTACTGTGTGAGAGACCAAATATAGCTAGTACATATATTGTGGTATCTCTGTTCATTGGTCGTATTGTTGATGGCGCACTCTGATTGGGAGCTTACACACCAATAACACTTTTGGCCATGCTTACGTGGGCATTATCAATTCTGCATGGTCAAATCACGCCTGCACCATTGATTTGGTCGAGGGAAGGAATCTTCGTACGATTTGCGGGGTGAAGGGCGAACACAAAGTGAGCAAAAGACTAGAATAATGCTTCGAGCTGCTGCATTCGATAGATGGACCTTCTCCGACTCACAAATGAAGTTTCCAACCACCCGTTGCATCGGGGCGTACTAAATTTCGAAAGCACACACATCACACATTCAATCTTCCTGGTGCACAGTTTTCGAGACGCTGAGCTTCCGCTGCGTTCTGGGAAACACGACCTGCCTCGATGACCAAGCTCAAGCGTTTAAAGCGCGCGTTATCAATTGCTGACAGCGCCTTCTGCATGAGCTCAGCTTCACAAAATGCGTCAGATATTCTTTCTCAAACGATCTTCAGCACCGGTCTTCTCACGCTAGCCACCTTCGCGATGCTGCTCACAAGTTTCGGTGGCAAAGCTGACACCAGTTCCGAAACTCTTACAGCAAGCGTTGGCGACGAGAAGGCGTCCGCTGAAGGTATGTATTATATGCCATTGCTTGATAGACTGGGCGGTTCTGAGCTCTGAGTGGTGATTGAGGATCTCAAGCGGCGGTGAAGAAGGAGAGGGGATTGGGTAAGCGACGAGCCACATTCGGCCGGCATAGACAGCCAACGGCTTCTGCTATACGTACACATGTTCACACATCAATCGCAGGGAATAACAAATACGTTGTAGGGAATATATCCCCATCAAGTCAAAATTATTTGCAAGAGACGAATAACGGCCTGCGCGGATGTCCCAATCGACATCGACACCCATCATTGACGGCGCATTTTACAAACACCGAGCCCGCCACATGACAGAAACCTTCCATCCACCATCCACACACACCTTTCTACATCATCCAATACAGACGCCCAAAGCCCCCACCTACACAGCAGCAGCCCGGTCCAGCACCGCCTCCACCTCACCCCATCCCGCTCTACACCCGCTGCCCCCCAAAACAGCGCATCCTCCAACGTGCCCACCACCTCCCTCTTATCCTTCTCGCCGCCGCAGCGGGCATACGGGTTATCGCAGAGGATGCAGCAACGCTTCTCGGGCCACTGCGCGGGCGCCTCCTCGTCGCGCTTGCAGCGGTCGACGTCGCAGTCGACGCAGCAGCGCTTCGTGGTCGCGGGCCCGAACAGCGCGGCCTCTTCGGTGTCGACGGGCTGGCGCCTGTCTGTCGAGCTCGAGCCGCACTTGGCGTAGGGGTTGTCGCAGAGGATGCAGCAGCGCTTGGAGAGCCGGACGAGCTGTTGGGGTTTGTCAGTGAGAGGGGAGTTTGCGGCGGTGGGGGGTTGGAGGGAGCGGGTTTTGGAGGAGGATGGAGAGGCGGGTAGGTGGCGGATCTTACGTCGTTGCTGACGTCCCGGGGCGGGGTGGCGACGGGAGTGGCGTGGCTGAATGTAGCGGCCAGCAGGAGGCACGCGCCGAGGATGGAGAAGTGCATTTTGCTCGTTTGGGGTATGGTAGAGTGATGGGATGAGAGAGTGTTGATTGTACGTACATACATTAGCATCAAGGTTGCTATTTATGCTCCCAAAATGTTTTTACCGATATCGGCAATGATCTATATTCATGCTCGCTTCTGTTGTTTCAGAGGGCGTTGATCGGAGCCCCAAAAGGCATGAAGTCTACCGTGTTTGAACTTCCATGGGCCCTCCGTGGACCGCGCAGTATGGGGACCCGTCGCGTCTGTATGATTGGTGCATGATTCCGGAGTATGGGTATCCAGCACAACCGACAACACCACATCTCAGATCCTCCATCTGAGAGCATCCTCCGCCTTACCTTAGCCGCACCTGGTGAGGCCCCTGCTCGCACAGAATGAACCGCTCCCGGTGCATCAGCGCTTCTCCACGCTGGGTTCCGCCTCGCGCTAGTACCCAATGGTGCACTTGCGCAGACCTTTGCTCGCACACACCGAGGCACTCTCGGTACAGCAGCGCTTCTCCAAGCTGGGAGCGGCCTTCTCTTCAACAGCCTCCCCGCGCTTGTAACCGACGGTACATTTGCGAAGACCCTTGCTTGCGCACACAGAAGCGCTTTCGGTACAGCAGCGCTTCTCCAGGCTGGGAGCGGCCACCTCCTCCTCCTCACGCTTGTAACCGACGGTGCACTTCCGGAGACCCTTGGCTGCGCAGACCGAAGAGCTCTCGGTGCAGCAGCGCCTCTCGTTCTGGTGGATGGCGGCGGCGGCGTTGAGCTGCTGAGGCGATGATGTGAGTGAAGCTGGTTGGCGTGATGTGGTGGTATGGAAATGAAAAGGTTGTTGAGGGCGGAGAGAGGAAGAGTTCGGTGCACACGCATCCGGCCATATGCATGTCTGCTTTAATGGGAGGAGTTCCGAGAGAATGGGTAGATCTTACATCGGTGTTGACCACTCCGGCGGGAGCGGCATGGCCGAGCGTAGCGGCCAGAAGGAGGGCGGCGCCCACGGTGGTGAAGAAGTGCATGGTGATTTCGGAGGTGTCTTTTGTTTCGGTCTGGGGGTCGACAAACGACAAGATCGGAGGATAATGCAGTGTGGCAATCCTTCTCGGTGGCCTGCTCGCTCTTTTAATGGATAAAGGCTCTAGCGATATCGGCAAGCTCCAGAGTCATCTCCACGGCCTCCACGGCCTCCCAGAGATTCGTCGAAGCTGATTCCGGAGCGCAACCGGGGGAGGGATACAATGAAGTTACATCACGGCAACTTCCACTTTGGTGGCGTGTGCCACATACTGACAACGTTGCATTGCCTGGGAAACATGATTAACGAAAATATGAGCTCGGATGAACAAACGTTGCGATGTCGGGGTAATGACGTTCTTGAGCACTACGAGCCACAGTGGCGACGGATAGACTGAAGCAAGAAGAGCGGCTGGCGGGAGACGGCACGATGTAGGGAGGCATGGAGACTTAAGTGACAAGTAAGAGAGAAAGTCACCTCTGTTATTGGTGGAATGCATATAAACTACGACAAGGGTATCATTGAAAGGTAGCATTTGCAGAAGGTAGCAGGTCTGAGATCCACATCCGTGGCCTGTGCCAACCTACTCGCGTTATATTACTCGGGAACCCGACGAGTATATACGTATGTTGCGATATCGGGAGAACGACAAGCCTAAGCGAGCCGAGACAGCCGTCGACAGGACAAGGGAACACAGCTGGAGGCTCGAACATGTGGGCGTCGAAAGAGATCATGAACGGTGATGCATCTGTTGTCGGGGCCCGAACGCTTACAGTATGGCAGGAGGATGACTCGGTCAACAGAACACTGCCACCTTATACCATTGACATGAATTCACATTGGGACGCAGTACCACGGCGTTGCAGTGGTAAATTTTTACCTACAGCAGGCCAGTTGTGCAATTGACCAATTGAAGTCTTTTGCGCGCTGGCTCCACATTCTTCCTCGTTCTAGTAATGAATGTCGTCACGGCTTCATGCGTCCAGACGCGCAAGCCGGGGTGTGGAGACGGCCCGAGTAAACAAGCATGACAAGCTCTGCTCCGATGAACGGCGATCATGAGCTGACGGTCTCCCATTGGAGGAACTTGCTTGGCCCGATCATGGTCGGTGCGAATAAGGCGAGCCGAGTGGAGGACACCGGGCCGGAGTTTCGCAGCATGATTACCGGGTGGCCCGGTGGCATGGGTGGCGCCAGGACGGTGCTCGGGAGCGCGGGAAGTTTGCGCGGAGGCACAGCGGACGCGAAAAGAATTTAGCCTACTCAGCGTTATTCTGCCGAAGGTATTGTATCCTACGTAGGCAGTTGAATCCGGTATATCTAGACGCGATTTCCTACATTTAAGACCCACGTCTACGTCCAGACATTGGATTCAACTACCTACGTAGGAAGTGTAGCATCCTCGGTGGGGCTTAGAGGGCCCATCTTCCACTGTGGACGCAGACAGCAAAATCATGCAAGTCTGGACAGAAGGTAGGTGTGGATTGTGAGTGGCACGGATTGGTTCCGCTCAGCCATGTTCCTGTGTGGATTCCGAAGAACGGTTGGCACTATTCCACCGGAGATCGAGCATCTCTTGGACAGCGTCTGTCCTCGTATCTAAGCCCCAGTCAACAATGTGCTGGATGTGCTTGGATAGAAGAGCAGTGTGAGAGCCATCAGACAGAAAATAGAGAGCAAATGGTGGACACATGGTACGTTTCGCCATCTTCGGAGACGGCGTAGACAAAGCGCTCAGCGGTACGGCCATCAATGGCGCACGAAAAGGCAATGGCAGAGGCAAGAAGGCGTCTCCCACTGGCAGGCACGGGCGCAGTAGCTTGGAGTAGGGAGCGGAAAGCCTTCACCGTGGACGAACCCGAGCCGGTGTACCGGTCGGTTGGGACAAAGACGGTCCCGCCGCGGGTCTGGGCCTTGAATTCAACCGTCATGAAGGGCCAGTAGCAATCGACCATGGGCTGGGCCAGAGACGAGACGGGAGGAGAAGTCATCACCACCTGGTGAAGCTCGGCTCCAGGACGCCGTAGGTGAAATCCGGCACGGGGCCGCGGGTGCGAGGCATAGAGTCGGCAAGGCTCGGAGGCAGCGAGCAGCGCGGTGGGAACACATCGAGGTGGTCGCGGTAGGCTGAGGGTGGGAGCACCTCGAGCTTTCTACCAAGATTCTGGCCAGCTCGTCCGCGGACTCGTCCTGCACGCGCACCACCTCACGACACCACTCGACAAACCACTCCGACGGAACCATCTCGCGCTCGGTATCAATTATGTGGCGCACGTCTGCTAGGACGTCCGGAGGAACGTGGTTGGTGTCGCTCGAGATGAAGATGCCGTTCGGATGTAGGGCGCCGGTACGGTAGCGGGGCTGGTAGCGGTGGTGGAGGAGCGCCTGGGACGCGACGTGTCGGAGTTGCCCGAGGAGCGCAGGCGCTTGCGTGACGGAGCGTCGGATAACGAGGGCGGAAGCATGGAGCCCTCATCGGAGCGCGGTGGAGGCGGCAGAGAGCCGGAGTCTGAGGGCGGCGTCATCGGCAGGCGGTCGGGGCGGGACTGCGCCGGCGCTTGAGCGAGCGCGGCGGCGGCTGCGGGCACAGCGCGGGCGGCGAGGACTTATCGGGCCAGTCCTGGATTCGAGGGCGATCCATGGGAGAGCGGAGAGCTGCGATGGGGCTGTCGATTGCATGAGGCGCAGATTCGAGAGCGATGGGCGGGAGAGAAAGCCGACCGTGCGACCGGCAAAAGCTTGGCAGTGCGGCGGACGTAAACAGGAAGCTCGCTGCCTCACCAAGATACTTTCCTAGGCAGTGGAATCCAATATCTGGCCGCAATTGTCTGCATGCAAGCCTTACGTCTGGACATTGGGTTCAGCTACCCAGGTAGGAAGTGTGTTATTCCGCCGGCCGTGGACGAGAAGGCGGGCCGGCAAAGACTTGGTACTTCTCTAGCGCGGCGGAGCTGGAAGGTCGCCGTCACAGCCCGCCCGAATCTGCCTCACAAAACTCTTGCACGTATCTTTGGACGCAACTGTCTGCATTCATGCGTCACATCTATGCCCGGAAACCGGGTTCCACTACCCATGTAGGAACGGTGGAGCTCAGAGGTGTCGTACAAGAGAAGGCAATGAAACACCGTCACCTCACCTCCGCTCAACAATCAACAACAACAAATACCGCGACTCCCTCCATTGACCGCGTCACACCATGAGCTCCCCTATCTTAGGGGACAATCCCTGGTCCAGCTCCCCCGAAGTGGAACTCCATCCAAAGCGCAAGAGCTCCAATTTCGTCTCCAACCCGCCCAAACGTCTGCGCCTCGCGCGCCCGCCGTACCCGCCCGTCGAAAGCCGCATTGGCATCTCTTCTGCCCCGGCCGGCCGCGCCCCTTCCACCGACACCTTGGCCACGCCCGAATCCTCAGAAGCCGATGCATCAGAATCCGTTCCGACCAACACGCGATCGCGCACCGCACAAACAAAGGCATACCGAGGGCTGATTCGGAAGGCTGGCATTGTGCCCGAGAGCTGGGGTCTGCTGCCCGCACCCGTCCAGGCTGCCGTGGATGATGTTCTGTCTCCCGGGGAGCAGAGAGGGCTGCGCATGACGGCGTCGCGCTTCTGTGCCCGCTCCCGCGAGCTGACCAAAGACGATGCCAATGACGCCGCCTGGCGCCTCGCCATGTACGCCATGGCCGATGAGATCCGTTTCGAAACCAGGACGGACGATCTGGTCAAGCTATCCTTCGAGCAACTCTGGTGCGCCGACCTGCTTCCTCGCCCGCGGAACCGTCAGGAACTGCTGCGACCTCGTCCTGACCTCCAACTCGCCCTCTCCGAACAAGCCCTCGGCCGCGCCCGCTCCGACCTGCTCGAACTGCTCTCCCGTGACGCCAGGCTCATTTCAAACCCTTCTCAGCAGACCGAATGCGGCCATTTCCCTTTTCTTGTATGTGAACTCAGGTCTGGCGCCACCGGTGGGAATCTGTTCGGTGCCCAGAACGAGACCTCCGTCGCCGCCGCCGCCGCCCTCCGCATCCGCAACACCCTACAAGCTCTCTCCGGCTCACCTGATACTCCCGCCCAATATCCAGTATTCGCTTTTTGTAGCGAGGGCTCCCGCTTCGATCTGCACGTCTTCCACTCCAATCCACAGACAGGTGAATACACTGGCAAGAGGATTGGTCACTGGGACTCGACCAATGAAACGGAAGCAATGAGTCTCGTCTCTTGCATTGCCAAGATCCAACGGTGGGCAGTAGGGTCGTTCGCACGGGTGATTTCCCACGCTTTGAATGAGATTGCGCGGCAGCAGCGACGTGTCAGCAACAATACTGCATGAATGACACAGAGTCCGTGGTTGTGATTTCCCAGCCGGGCCCCGACGCGCGAGTCTTGGGCTCGGCTTCCCGCGACATCCGCGCCGTCAAAACCTTAACCTGAGTATCGTATATATTGTACCACATCCAGCCCAAGTCCACATCCCATTTCCCCTTACAACCATCCTGTCAGCAAACCGTCGCTCACCCACCACAACACCTCTCGCCCACCATGGCGCCCACCAACAAGCAGATCCCGCTCATCTACCGAGCTTTCTTCACATTCCTGGAGCCCATCTTCGCGCTCAATGGCGCCTACATCTACGTCGCATCCCCGACCAAGACGCTGCAGATCATCACGCCGCCGCCGCTGCACGCGCGGACGCTCCACCAAACTCCCATCGAGACGATGCTGCTGTGGCAGGTGGCGTCGCTGTACGTGCTGTTCGCATTCATCGAGCTGGTCGTGCTGCGCTACGTCGGCACCGCGCGCCGCGACATCTGGCGCCTGGTGCTCGCCAGCATCATCTTCTCGTCCGACATCGGTCACCTGTGGGCGCTCAAGGCCATCGCCGAGGCTGCCGGCACGCCCGAGGCGTTTTACGACCCCCGCGCGTGGACGCGGTGGGAGGATTGGGGGAACCAGGGTTTGACGTGGTTTGGGTTCGGGCTGCGGATTGCGTTTGTCGCCGGTGTGGGGCTTTGAGGGCGCTTCCAACAGAGCTGTGCCGCAACAAACGTTATCGTCTCGCGTATGTTGCCTGCCTCAGGGAAAGCTTCGCCGATCCTTCAGGCAACCGGAGGCATGCGGCGAAGCAATGCTACCTATAAACCCGCCCAGGTCAATTGGGACAACGTAAACTTTCAGACTCACTGCCCTCTCCAATTCATCCACTTTACCCCACGCATAGCTGCAGTAGGCAGACCACAATGGCAACAGTCCTGGATTTCGCCAATGAGATATTGATTGACATCTTCAAACATTTGGATAACATAGACTCCGTCCTTTGGTTGGCCCGTTCCTGTCGCAAGCTATGTGATATTTTCCACTCGTATCGGTTGGAGATTCTAAAGCACGTCATAGTAAGTGGTCAGCCGAACACAAGAACCTCATGCTTGTATGTACTAATCGACCCAGCTCCATTCCGAGGCGCACAAGCACGACATCAGACTCTGTCACTTCAATGAAGCTTTCTACGAGTTCTCTTCAGCGCAGCTTCACATTCGTAGGGCCGAAAGGGCCGGCGACGCACACCCTCACCACATCCGCTTCGAAGAATGCCTCAAAGCCGACGATCTCACCCCCGGACAGGTCTGGGATGTCGTCACCCGCTGGCATGGTCTCAAACTCATCCGAGACCTCTACACCAACTGCGCCGTCCACTCCTCGTACACGGAGCGCACCGGTAGAGCCCTGCAGCAGAATTTTGTCGAGGAGCCGATCCTCGACATCCTGAAGCTCCCCCGGCATCCTCTCGGAACGGACTGCCCCAAATGCGCCCCGCTCGCCCTCAACGCCGCCGAAAGCTCGCGATTCTACACGGCGCTGACCCACTACTGGCTATCCATCGAGATGCTGCGATACGCCAACACCTGCCGGTTCGAGCTGCAGTCGCAGCAGCTCCGCGTCTTCCGGCAGGTGTGGGACGCGCGGTACGAGCACGACAGCCTCCGGTCGGCGCTGGAGACGCTCGAAGCGTACGACTTCACGTACGACTACCTCGCGCAGAACATGCAGACGGCGAGCGTCGCCGCGTCGGCCGCGTGGCGGCACGACGAGCCCTCGTTCGACTCGGACGGGGACTGGCACTACTTCGTGGCGATCCTCCGCCTCGCCCTCAGCCCGGCCGACGTGCTGCACCTGCTGGCCCTCACGTCGCGCTGGAGGAACGGCGGCGGCGAGGAGGAGGAGTGGTCGCCCGAGCGCAAGACGCGCTTCCTGCGCGAGACGGGCGTCTTCGAACCCGGCACGGTGCCCGCCGCAGCCGACACCGGCGGCAGCCCGGACGAGTGGCTCGAGGTGACCACCCTGGAAGACATCTGTCTGGAGCAGCTGCGGTCTGTGCGGGAAACAATCACCACCGGCGAAGAAGTCGAGGGTGCCCACCCTTCTCGTATTGTCGACGTGTCTTCGGTTCTTTGGAGTCGCTTCCGCGGCGACAAGTGGCAGAGCGAGGCGCGCGGGAACTTCGGCGGGTTGTTGGATGCGTGGAGCCGGTTTGAGGAGAGGGAGGGCCCGGGGGCGTTGGCCGAAGTGGTGACGAGGAGAGAGCGGCGGTTGTTGTCCGCGGGTGGCGCGCTGGGTGGTAATGAGGAGGAGGCCGAGGAGGAAGAGGAGGAGGACGAGGACGAGAATGATGATGAGGTCTTGGAGTCGGCTTGAAGAATTTGTGTGTTAGTTATCCTGCTCCCCCAGATCCGCGGATGGCGTTCGTCTTGCCAGAGCTTGATTGAGCGCTTTAGGGGGCTCCGGACGACAATGAAGATTAGAGGGAAAGGAAAGGATGGAAACTTGTGGTCAATGTCAAGTAGTATTGGCCCTGCTCACCCGGTGCTGGATGGCTCCATCAATGACCATGTTCCGTAATGAGATGTAAACGGGCGGGAAGCCAGCTCGTCACCTCAAGTTTTGGCAGATGTGGCTGCGGCAGTTTCATCCTTAAATACCTGCCTAATCTTGCTTGGAGCCGGGCTGCCCGGCTCGAGAGGTGATCGGAAGGCTGTCGTCCTATGCTAGAAGACGGAGGAAACGTCGAGATGCAGATCAATGGCGCGATAGCTGATTGGATGGTGCCGAGAACCCGAAATCTTCGAGATGCTTGTGGGGCTGGCGACGATCTGCTTTTAAAAATAGGTAGCTAGAGCTTCCCGTCGTCGCACTTCAAGCCAGAACAATGCATCAAGTAACTCGTCCCTGTTCGCAAATATGATTCGGCGATCTGGACCCAGGCTCGAGAGCTTTCCGAGATCGCCCATCCGGTTTCCGGGGTCTTGGCTTCCGTTGAGGCTGACTGACTCGGTGGGCGTTTTTATTTTATTTTTAAGCATCACTAGTGAGATCCAAGATGTTGACAGTGCGAGATGCTTGATCAGAGGCGGGGAAGGTGGAGCCATTTCGATGGTGACCAAGCTGTCGCATGAGTAGGAAAGGGTCTTCGGGAGAGGGCCTGGGCCACTTGGGTGTCGCATTTGCGGGGGTTGGGTGTTGACGCTCAGCGAAGACGAAGCTATCCGACGCGAACTTCCCTGTCTCCCACGCTTCAGCCCTAAAGCTACTGCCGCAGACTACTCTGTGACTGGATGTTTCATTCTGGCACACACCGTGGCTCCTGAGGGGGCACTATACTTAGCTCGTTCTGGAAAGCGAGTCGACTCGGATTCGTCCGTGTCGAGCGCCTTACCCAATCCGATGCGAAATACGAATAACGAAAACCACTCCACCGGAATCAACACGCTCCGCCTCCTCGATAAGCCAAGACTCAGGCTGGGCGGAGGTATCTTGAATAGAAATACAGCGTTGTTTCTTGTCAGTGTTCTGCTAATCATCCAACGCTCTCAGCTTCGTCTTCTATCCTCCTCCTCGAGCATCACCAGCTTCATTGCAGAACGAACCCGTCTTCTCACATCCAATTTCGAAATCCGACAACATGCCAGGACTCAAGGCCTTCTTCAACGACTCTCCTCTCTTCAACCCTCGGTTCAGTCTGTGGATTCACATCATCCAGTTCGTACTGATAACAACGGCTGTCATTCTCACTTTCGTACGGATGACGATGAACGTGCCGAGGACCCGAGCAAACACAATGGCTCTATCCATGGTGAGTAACCGAGTCACTGCCGACCAATGCTTCCACTCGCTGACACGACGACAACAACGCAGGGCGCGAAATCCCTCGTCATCATCAGCTACGAGCTCTTGACTGAGCACGTCGCCAAATTCCGGAGATGGCGCAGCTTCAAGGCCAACGCAATCCTCAACTGCCTCGAGGTCGTCTTCTGGGCGGCGGTGCTGTTCATGGTCTTCAGGGCGAACTTGCAGTCCTGCTACGGAACCAGTTGCATCCTGAGCTGGGTCGTGGTCGCTCTGGCTGGGATCCTGCAGTACGTTGCCCTTTTTCTTCTTTTTACGTTGCCGAGTGCTAATACGATATCGTTGAGTAGTATGCTCGCTTTCCAGACCGCAATCGTCTCCATTTGCGATTTCCGCTACTTCAAGAGATGCGGTGAAGCTCGTACCGAGAAGAAGGCATCCGACTCGGAATCGGACCCCGAGATGCAGTCGTTTTAAACGTTGAAATGGAGGAGAATCTAGAGAAGAGGCGTTTGTAGGAGAATATGGGACTATAGGTTCATAGAGGCTCTTTTGAGGAGCGGACAGGCGGTTTGCAGGTTATGAATTCCAAGATTGTTATAGACGACCGAAATATTTACCTCAAACCATCTCATTCTCGACCGGCTCTACCTTCAGTGACTGTACACGTTAGCCAAGACTCCTTGTCCCTGACCTGAACCCTTCGAAAGACGGACGGTTTCATGATGACGCCCCGTCTATCCTGGTCCGGTCATTGTGGTGAAAACGAGATCCATGCAGTGAGTGGTCTCTGGAGCGTAAACTCAGTATCCCCGCACGCGACGCCGCAATGGATGACATCAAACACTCCATATTACTCCACAAAGATCATGGGCCATCTCGATACAGGTATTTTGATCCAATTTCCGGACACAGATCAGAGGTTTGGCCGTGGGTAGATTCGATATTGGATCAGCCACCGGCGTAGGAGGCGCGTGGCTTCCTCTGCAGGGCTGAGAGGGCTGAAATGCTCTACGTGGATCTTCCTGGCCGCATCGGTGACGGACGCAAGATGACAGAAATTTGGTTAAATGTATTTCAAGTTTGGAAGGCTTGCTTGGAGCAATTGCAGTCTTCTCCGAAGCTTTGGCCTGAAAGCGCACATCAGAGTACCAGAGATTTACGCCACTCATTGGCTGCAGTACAATCACTTGTAGTGTAAAAGAGTAGTTGATTCTCCGATTCGGTTCGTAAAGTGGGGCCGAAGTTGGTATGGCGCCGTGTTCGGGTACGCTAATTCGTAAATCCCCCTTACTTACTGCCGCCGGCACTGCACCACGACTCATCACCACACTCGCCGTTCTAGCAAGTGATCGCCTGACATAACCTAAGGAATGATGACAATATCCTCGTGTCGTTCCCGCGATGCCTTCATTGGGGCGTGCGCCCTGATCTTGCTGGTGGTCTTTCTGTGCATCGGCACTACGCCCCTGAACGGAGCACATAGCGCCAATCTCGACGACACCTCAAACCGGACCCTCGGAGTTAGTGCCGTGGCCCTTGGCGGTGTGCTATCGCTGACTACAGGCAGTTTCAAAAGATTTTCGTCATCAACCTCCCGTCACGGACTGACCTCCGCGATTCCATGTCCTTGGCCGCCGCCTTGACCGGCCTGGACATCGAGTACGTGGACGGAGTGACTGAAGTCGACGAAAAAGCACTCCCTCCCGGTGCGGAGGAGACCAACCTCGCCAAAGGAAGTCTGTACGCCTGGAGGGCGCACATGAACGTTCTCCGGATGTGAGTCGCCACGCCCATGCTGCAAACCCGGGCCATCCCACATCCGTTACTCAGCAACCGCTCCCTCCATCCATTCCCCCACACTGACCAACCCCCCAGGATCGTCGAGCAAGACCTCACCTCCGCCCTCATCCTCGAAAACGACGTCGACTGGGACATCCGGCTAAAGCAACAAATGCACGCCTTCGCCCTCGCCTCGCAACTCCTCCTCCAACCGCTCGCCGGGACCACCGCCCGGTACCTCGACCCGTCCCACCCGCCGCCCATCGTCGCCGGCGAGCGCCCCGCCAACATCGACGTGCGCCGGCACGCCGGCGCCACGACCCCCGCCACCACCTCCCCCTACGGCGACGTCGACCGCTGGGACGTGCTGTGGGTGGGCCACTGCGGCACGCGCTTCCCCAAAGCCAGCGACGGCAACGCGCTGCTCGGCCGCGCGGTGATCGCCGATGACGCCACGGTCCCGCAGCAGCAGCATCTGGACGTCGAGAACGGCGGGTGGGAGCTGCTGACCGAGTACCCCGCGCACACGCGCGTCGTGCACCGCGCGCGCGTGAGTACGTGTACGTTGGGGTACGGCGTGTCGCGGCGGGGCGCGCGGCGGGTGCTGTGGGAGTTGGGGGTGAGGAATGTGACGGGGACGGCGGATATGATGTTGAGGGGCGTGTGCGATGGGAGCGAGGGGAGGGAGATGTTGGAGTGTTTGACGGTGCAGCCGCAGATTTTTTCGCATCATAGGCGGGCGGGGGATAAGAGGGGGATGAGCGATATTAATGAGAGGGTGGGGTGGAATAAGAGGGCGTATACGAAGAATGTGAGGTGGAGCACGCGGTTGAATTTCGATAGGTTGTTGTATGGGAGGACGGATTATGTTGATCTGTTTCCGGATGGAGAGCCGCGGGTTGAGTTTGTGGATTGATCGGTCGGTTGCTGGCTGCGTCTTGGATGTGCCTAGACGGTGATCTCAGTAGATATACGATTAAAGCTGGATTCGGTCTAGTCTCATCATATGGTTCGATAGTGATGGGTGGAAGCTTGCATTTAGCAGTGATGCTCGCATTGACTGGCGTGTCTTCTTTGATTTTCCTTCTTTGCTTTCTCGACATGGTGCATCTACCCTAGTATGTCTCTAGTATATCTTATCTTTCTCACGCCGCTGCCACTTAATCTACCCCTTAGGGCCTCGAGTGTGGCTTTGTTCCTGTTGTGGTCGAGGGTCCTCGCAGGGGTATTAAAGACTAGCGTGATTTGTCCTACAGTAAATAATCGTTTCCCGGACAATAGCTGAGTTTCCCCCTTGTTGACATTTGATGCCATTTTTTACCACGCTAAATAGGAGAGCGAAATCGGTGCACAATATTAATAGTAGTGTTTCATTCATCCTCAAACCACCTACCACCACAAACGCCTCTCTACGCTAATTTCACATTCCAAGAAGCGATCAAAGAATCGATAGGATGGCTACGTCCAGAAAATCCTCCTCCAACCAAAGCGCTAGAGCCATTGCCATCGAAGCGGTCAGATCTTTACACGACAATCTTCAGGACCGTGTAGTCTCCCCTGAATCCATCCGTTTCCCAACTAACAGCTGCAGCAGACGCTCATCAAGACCATCAAGTCGAACAACGCCCAGCCCGATGCCGAAAGGTTCGATATCGAAGAACTGAAGGGTCTGTGGGACATCACCGCCACCTTCGTCGAAGATACACACCGTCTCCACTCGATGGTGACGCATGCCATTGGGAAGCAGATCCCCTCCGCCGTCGCCGAGGAAGAAGAAGGAGATGAACAAGAGCCACCACCAACACAAGATGCAGCGGCGGCAGTGGCGGCGGCGACCGCCTCAGCCCAGGAAGAACAAGACGGAAAAGGGGAGCAGCCACTGTCGCGAGATACGGCAGCAGCTGCGGCGACGGCCTCAGTCCCGCGTTCGACAGGGGCGACACCGACGCCACAACAAAAACAACAACAAAAACAGCAACCCGAAGAGGAAGAGGCGATATGGGCTTGGTGGGCGTGGCAGATTCCGGTACTTGCGGAGCGCAATCAGCTGGACCATACTAAGATTGCCAGGGCGTTCCACGCCGCGAGAGAGCACGGGTTGAAAGCGAGTCAGGCGTTCCGGGCCCTGCGCTTCGTGTGCGAGACATCGTCTCCGGCCCAGCTGGCCATGGTTCGAGACTATCTGCGCCGAGCCATCGACGATGGAGGCAGTAATGCTGGTGGTGGCATCGACAGTCCTGCTTTGGATACAGCGGAGAAGATGACTGAGATGGATGGCATCTTCCAGGCGTGCGAGAACACGGCCTTGGATGTGTTCGGATTTCAATACGCCCAAATCAAGGCGATGATGGAATACTACGCCAAGTCCCGTGAGCTAAGCTCGAAGTGGACGAGTTGATCAAGAAGCGGGTGAAGGGGGGAACGGCGGAAGCGAGGAAGGAGGCCGGTATGGAGCTGATGGTTGAATGGGCATCGGTAAGCGTGACGGGGGCAGCTGTGGAGAGAGCGGTGACCGTTATCATTAACGCCCATGCCCAGTATTACGAGCGCAAGTGGTTGTCGGAGTAAGAGCAGAATATACGGCCGTCAGGCCCAGTTCAACCCTTTAGAGGGCGTATCCAATTCGCAAGACAGGTGGGGAAGTTGTTGACGAAGCTTCTGGTGGCGTCGAGCCAGACCGGTGAGGTGGACAAGCGCCAGCTGCCCCTATTCCCTCTCTTCGACAAGCCCGTACCGAAGAGCATGTATGAGATATACTTGAAGCCAAAAAACAAACAAACTGACCTTCCCGACGTAAATATTTGCCACTGACATACCGCCGCGCGATGGGTTGCTAACAAACCGCATTATAGCACAGACATGGCCAAACCCACCGCCAAATACTACGACTATATGCGCGAGTACCTGCCTCTAATCCGACCCGAGTTCGCTGCCATCTAAAATGGAAGCTGGTTGCCCGTACCTGAGGGAGCCAACATCCGCCTTTTTCACATCAACAAGGACGAGCTCGAGCGGACCCAGCCGGCGGGACGTAGCAGCCCTCTTTCAGCCTGCGGATACGATCGATATGCTGCCATCCAATTGACTCCCGCCTCGTCACTTGTTTTCAGCCATATGTCTCACCCTTTCGTTGTCCATTGTCTCGTTTGTATTATTGGTGGCGCTTACGATTAGAAGTCAGGAGACTTGGCCCATGCACTGCTTCCTTCCCTCAGCTGGACTTTCTGCCTTGGAAAGTCAGCACCACCCCCTTCACGCATTCCCCTCTATTGACGTTGACTGTGTATCTTTGCTGGACTTCACGCCGGCTGCCGCCTTTGCAAACCACCCCACTGCATCATTCGCTGGCCAAGACCACTTTCCAATCTTCTCTTTTGGGTCCTGTCGTCGGCCCATCCCAGAGGGACGCCACCTCCTAAACTCTTCTTTCACCTCTTCACGCTCGGGTCTGCCACATGGACCCTCTCCTCCAGCCGGGAACCACCCCTCCCACCGCGGATCGCAAGCCCCCATTTCAATGGTTCTGGACAGGGACCATCAGAGCAGCAGCTGCGGAACGCGCAACCTTCCTTCTTTTCCACTATTGGAGGTATGTATGCGAACCCCTGGACCCGTGGCGCCCTTTCACTCACGCCTTCACTAACACCCCGCCTCCAACCCTAGCGACTTCACGATGCCCCTTCCGGATCCGGCGTGCCCGCCTCCGCCTGCGTCCGCCACGGTTGATCGCTATCGCCGTGCGTGCTCGCGCTGCCGTGCTGAAGTACATCGCGGTCGGGATGAGGCGCGGCTGGCGGATGATGGCAAGATGGGGTTCTCTGCTCCTTGGTCCCAGTCTCGTGGCGGTTGCGCGGACTCGCCGATGGGAGAACGGTGGATGAGCGGGAAGGTTCAGGCGGGGCGGCCTGGTTAGGCGGGACCCTCGGTGTGCGGCTGGCTGCGGTGACGGATCATGCCCCTCCCCATGGAACACGATGACGGAGGAGGGTATATCGCTGAGACGCGACATCCGTGCCGGATGAACGCTTTCTCGGCTCATACACAAGCAAAGATGGCGGCTCTGTCTGGTGATGGTATATCAGAAATGCAAATTTCAAATGCACCGCCGGAAAACCTTCCGTGATGCCACTCGTTTCGCGAAACCCACTTTTGGAGCTGATCGTGGAGAGCCGTCAGCGTCGGAATCTGATCTTTTGGAATGTCCACCCAGCGGGATTGAGGAATGACCACGGGGGCTACTTGGACAGTGACCGGCGTTGAAGGTTTCGATGGATAAGCTGCTCTCGAGATAGCCTTCGTCGTCATTACCCCGGCTGGGGCGACGAGTCACGTTCTTAGCGACCTTGGGCATCCATCCAGCCACGGCCATTGTTCAACGGCTGGGAGCAAAACCCCTACAGATCGTGACCTCGTCGCGGTGGGGAGGAAAATGATGGTTCAATCCATCGAGTTGAACGTTCTTCGTCATCTGATTCGTCGTGTGTTTCCACATATCTGGTCAGGTAGCCCACTATCTTGTCTACAGCAAAATCCGTTCAACTTGCTCGAGAATGAGTTAAGGCTGACTGGGAATCGGTTGGCCTTCCAATTGGTCTGTGTTGTTGGAGGTTTTGGCAATAGTGACAAGGATTGCGAAGCCAAGCTAAGAGCAAGCATGGCCTGAAGGTACTTGCCCAAGCGGGACAGCGGTCAATGCTTTCACAATTCCCTTCAAGATGAAGCTCCCATTCTCTGAGCGGCCACACCGCTGTTTGCAGTGCATGGTGAGCTGCCACGTGGCTGAATCAGGCAGCAGCAGGCAACAGAGGCCCGTGCTTTATTACGCCGCATTCGATGCTGCTTAAGTCGTCAAGTTCCTTTCGCAGCAGGGCCTACCTCGACATAATTCACTCTGTTCTTGCAAAGACCGTTCCGCAGACCAACCACGCCATGGCCCAGGCCAGTGAGACTCCTCAAACTGGTATCTCCGATACTCCGAACAGTTTGTTGTTTAACCTGCCCACCGAGCTTCGCTTGCAGATATGGGAGCACGTGTTTCCGAGTGGTGGATATATTCCCATGAAGGGGATGCGCGGGGAAACATCCGTTTTGCGCCATTTCAACCGCTACGGTCGGCTGCCAATGAATCCATGAAGCGATTGCTGCTGATGCAGTCATAGAGCGGCACGTTTGGATGCGTCACCGCCGGGCGCTACGGAGACATGGATACCAACTCGAAGACCATAGACCCGTCGGAGGGATCTTCCAACACGGCGATCCATCAATGTTGGTGTCCTTGGCGTTGGTATGCCGCACCATGTAAGGAGAATTTCCCCCATGGCGACGAGCGGTAGTAGCTGATCAATTCGAAGATACGAAGAAGTCATACCCATCCTTTACGGCAAGTCGACCTTCGGCTTTCACAACGAAGAAGCCCTTTTCCCCTTTTTTCAGCGCGTCCCTGCGAGCAATTTACTCCACATTCGGCATATCGTCGTCGGTCTTCGATATGATCCATACAAGGACTCGCCAGAATGGGCCGCGGCGTGCGAGATGCTCCTCGAGCTCCCCAAACTGAGAAGTCTGGATTTTGACCTGCATAACCAATTGTCGTTGTACCAGCAGCACACACGACGACCCCCTGATGCCGAGCTGATGGAGCCGATTTTGGCTCAGATGGCGCCCTTCGCGGGTAGGTCGGTACGCGGGAACTGGAACTTCCGGGTTGCCAGCGTGTACGACTTCAAGCCCAAGTGGCAGGCTAGCTTTGAAGAGAGCGGAACACCTTTAGTTGTCAAGAGCTATGATGCCCCCTACTGATGGCTCTTGTCAAAAGAAATTGACTGCATGAAGATTGTGTATATGAAGTACTGTGTCGACGACTTTTCCGCGCGTGGCTGAGTTGAAATTCAGATTATTTCCTTGGAATCCCAGTTTGCTAGTAGTTTACATTTTGTTTGTCCCTGCGGGCTCACCATCCGAGCATCAAACAGAAATCTGCGGCCTAAAAATGGTGCCGAGTAGGCGTGTGTTTATCAATTCGTAGTTACACTACCATGCTTTGCATTGCATTCCCCCAGGGGCCACTAAAGCTCCAGCTGGATAACCCAGTCGACGCCTTTCTTCACGAGAACAAACCGATCCAAGCCGGCCTTCTCCAGTTTCGCCGTGGCGCTCGCAAAGGCCGCGGCGGCGCCCGCCTTGGTGGCGCCTGTACGCACAGGGAAAACCCCGGCGGTGGTGGAGGAGCTGGCGGTTGATCTCGGGGTAGGGAAGGGGGAGAAGGAGGAGGAGAAGCTGTCGAACGAGTCGAGGTCAATGCGGTAGTCGAACGGGTCGAAGGCGATGCGGTCGCCGAACCGGCGCTTGATGGTGCCTTTGGTGTTGTCGTGCCACTCGCTGGTTTGGGTGGCCCACCTTTCCGTCAACTGGTCCGGGTTCTTATACCACCGGCCGACAGTCTCGAGCGCGCCTTCCAAGAACCTCGTCTCATGGTGAACGAACTGCGTGATGGCGTCGCTGCTACTAGTGAAGGCCCAGGCGGCACTGGGTCGGATGGTCCTGGGCAGTTGCTGGATTTTCTCCTTGGCGAAGGCGCGGAGCGACTCAAAACGCTCCCCGCTATTGCCCTCGATGTTCTCGAACTGGGTGATTAGGAGCTCCTGCCAGTCGTCCTCGTTGGGGTCGTTCTTATCGGCCTCGTCCTGCAGAGCCTGTCCGGTCATGTCGGCGTCCGCCTTGTCTTTGTCGTTGACTTCCAGCAGGCGATTCTCAAGCTCCTTGATGATTTTGTCGGCCATATCGCAAGGGGCGAGGCCGAGGGCCTTGGCCTCTTCGTAGAAGGTAGCGACGTGGTCGACATCGCTGAGCCGGTCCTGGACCTGGAGGGCGGCGAAGAGGTGCCCGTTGCCTCTACGGCTGGCCTCCTTGAGGAGGTCGATCCTCCGGTCGAGGAGCTCCTTCCAGCCGTAGCGGACGGGCAAGACGGGAGCAGAGCGGGTTGGCATGGGGTATTCGAAGGGCCTTGAAATGAATCAGCTTCTTGTGGCCTTGATGTGGGCATGATCAGGCGGTAATTCACTGCACGTACATGTTTGTTCGTGGTGGATCGATTAGAGAGAAGGGAAGATGTGGGCGAAGTTTGGGCGACATTGTTGAAAAGAAGCAGCTCGAAGCGTGAACGCACAACATATATATATGTTACGGGTGTTTGCGTTTCCACTTGCGTTGCATCCACTCTAGTGGGCGAGATGGGGCTGCTATTGCGACATCGATTGACGACTTGGTCAACCCCGCATCGCTGCCGTCGGTCGTGCGCGGAAGCAAGGAAGGTCACAGCAAGGAGGCTCAGAAAGGAAGCGAAACCAGCAGGCGGGAATAATAATGCGGGGTTTTCGCATTGGATTTTCCATTAGTATGAAAACTAGAGCGGAAGCGGAAGGGGAGCTGCCCTGGTTGGACGCGAAAGCGGCGGCCATCCCTTTCGACTCCTCGCTTACCGGAGCTTGATACGAGCTAAGCATCAGCTCTAAACTCCCTCTCTGACTTTTATGAGAACCGCGGTTAACGGGCGTTAGATCTACTCTGGTCCATGGATCCCCCTTAGCTGCGACGGCACTACTGCAGTAGTTACAGGAAGCGAGCTGAGAAGTTCTTAGCTCCACGTAGAATATTTGCAGATATAGTACTGTGAGAGAATATTCCGACACATGCCCTAAACACGATTTTGAATCAACCTGTGGAATTCCGACAAAATCTGTGTTGAGAATCGATCTATGACAGACGTCATGAAATGATGTCAACCGTTCCTTATTAAACTGACTACAGCATTTCTGTCTAGGTATAGAAACAAACGTGATGCTTGAGCACATGGTATATACATGTAGCTTCGGAAAACACGTCACAATGGACTGGGCATGTAGTACAATACCACCGTGCCTGTTCCATATAGAAAGTGCTACCTCTTATGTGGACCGACTGAACTGTGAATGCAATGTTCCGTCCAGCGTTGATACTGAGCCAGGATAAGGGCCACAGTATGCTTAGCTCCACAGTTCCAACCTGGTGCACCTGGTTTTCGCCTGGTCCAAAGATGTCTGTGTTGATCGTACACAAAGTGTGAACGTAGGCTTTGTAAGATACTGAAGTAAAACTACGGATTGTGTAAAAACAATGCTTCATTCACTACTCATGGTTCGACAACAATGTTAGCTTGGGAATCCAATATAATTCATGCCTTTGCATCACTTCGAACCGCAACCGCGCACTCCGCAAGAAATTGACGACGCCTCAGAGATCCGAGTAGGCTTCAGAGCATCTGACTAACCCTTCGAGATAACCACAGACAATCTCATCCATCCCTCAATATGGAGAACGGGGACAGCAACAACGACGGAAACCGTCATGGCCCCACCAACATCACCTACACCAGCGAAGAGAACGGCCATGTCGCCACCCACGTCGCCTACACCGTCAACACCGACCCCAGGGACTTCGAGCGCTTTGGCCCCACTCACTTCGACCACACCGTCAACACCAACGCCAACCAGCCAGGAGCCATGTTCTACGACGACCACCGCCAATTCATCCTCCACCGGCTCAACCACACCACGTGCCCCCACGGCCGAGACCTCCCCCCGGACCAGCGCCAGTGCGGCATCTGCCACGAAGCCATCCACCCCAACAGCACGGTCGCCCAGATCTGCCCGTCGTCCCGGCTGCACACCACCCACTGGCTGTGTATGATCCAGTGGGTGACGACGTGGAGCGACGACCTCGGGGAGTACAACCGCGCCTGCCCTTCGTGCCGCACGGCGCTGCTGATCATCGGCGCCACCGAGACCGACGGCGTCCCCGCGCCCGACGCGTGGGTGTGCGAGCACCGCCGCACCATCGCGCGCGGCTGGGACGACGTCGTCGCCGCCCGCGGCGCCTTGTTCGCCGCCTCCCGCTTGGGCTGGCTGATGCCGCCCGTCGACGAGTTCGCCGTCGATCGCGCCCTGCCCACGCGCTACGCGCTCGATCGCGGCTGCGCCGTCGAGTTGCCCATCACGCTGATGGCCCTGGGCGATCCGTTGCAGGTCGAGGCCATGCGCAGCGCTGCGTATATGACGAACGAGAGGAGGGCGCTCAGGGCGTTGTTGGCGGTTGTTAACTGGCTGAGGCTCTCGTTGGGCTTCAATGAGCTGATTCCGGCTGAAGTCGAAGAGCCGGACACTGATATGGCTGAGCCGGAAGAGGCCGAAGATGATGAGCCTGAAGAAGGAGAGTCTGATCATGATGAGCCTGAAGACGGTGAGTCTGATGATGGTGAGCCTGAAGAGGGTGATCCTGAAGAGGGTGATCCTGAAGATGGCGAGTCTGAGCATGGTGAGTCGGAAGACGGTGACCCTGAAGATGGTGAGCCTAGAGAGTCTGACGCCGAAATATCGCAGACGAAAGAGGCTGAAGAGATGGATGCTGACGAGATGGAGGCCGATGAGCCAGAGTCCCAACAGCGGGAATCTCAAGGTTTGGAATCTCCGCCAACTCCAGGTCGGGACTCTCAAGGTTCGGAATTTGCAGACTGGGAGACTCTCTACCCCGAGCGGCAGTAAAGCTGACATCTAGTCGCTGCTGGTGATGCTCGTTGCGAGAGATTGTGAGAAAAGGATTTACATTCGATCATCAGGAAAAACGAAAGAGTGTCACAGAAATAGAAAACGGTGGAAAAAAAAATTTAAAAAAAATCCCTCTGAATTGATTATGTGGAAAGAGATATTGAGACTAAGTAACCAATCCGTCTGCAAAGAGATTCGAGCAGGTAAGCCACAAATATGGACTATCCTACTACAGCTGAAGCATATTTGGATGTCGACCCGAACAGATATCACATCACCTCCGGACAACGAGCCAGTTGCGGCGTAAGAATTCAGCGCCTGGCACATGTGCATTGTTAAAGGGGGCAACGGCGACGTTAGTGCTACTGTTGTGATTTGCTGGCTTCACCTAACAGTTAGCGTGATGGTGAGACTGCCAGGTGTGCCATTGAGGTCGGTGAAAGAAAGGAGCATGGGTTTTGTTCAACGACAAAGAGTGAACAAAGTAGCGCCCATCCTGGCTACGCTGTACCATCTGATCGCTCTCTTTGCCATTTTCTCACAGCCTCAGGCACCGTTCCACCGTCGCGTCAGGCCAGTCAAGTCCGCTTCCCGCTGTGACCCGTGTCTCCATTCTACACCCATCACCGCACCCCGCCCTTCCTTCAGCACTGCAGCATGGCGACGGCCTTTTCCATTTGCACCCTAGCTAGAGCTATGTTGTATCAAGAGGTACCGCGACTGTTTGTCGCGCTGGGGGACATTTGAAACCACGTCCACTTCCAACACTCGTCATTGCATTATACGTCCACGTCTTGCCCTGCGCACAGTCGATTCCGCCCGCTGATCCCGTTAAATTACGCCATCAAGCAGCTTCATAATATAGGCAACGTAGTGGTCTTTACCTCAAGACTTATAAAGATAGATTAAATGAGCGAAAGGACCTCGGGCACACCCATCCTCGCTCTCTGCTCTTCGACATACTCTCGGTTCGTGACACCCTGCAGATGACACTCGCCAACGAGTTCAAAAGCCGGATGATCGGTAAAATCAGCCTCACGTTGAAGAAGAAACGGGACATTCCCCCCGAAGAAAACAGCGACCAAGTCACCCTCCCGGGCATCCGCCGGACACATCCCGACCGTCCCGTCCGAAACAACGAATAAGGAACCAGATTGGGCTCGTAGGATGGCCTCTCCTTGCGGAGTTGACTACCTTTGACCAAGTTTGTCCAGAAGGGTGGCATTGCGGCTCTTAGCGCCAAATAATAAGCTATGAGCTTGTTGTCAAGGCTTCCCAAATGGCTGTTTAATTCAACAACTCATTGACCCGTCCTCCCACGACGACACGCGTCATCCTACACTTCCGACCATCAGTAAGCATCGAAACATTTCATCCCACATCGCAGACTCTTACCACACACATGGCGACTAATCACCATTTCGAGGCCTTCCTCCGGCACATAGTCAGCCAGAATTCCCTCGGCCCGAGGTTAGACGGCGTCGTTTCCCGACTTTGAAAATAGAAGAGAAGCCTACAGTGTGCAGCCCGCTGTACCGCCGCACCCAAGCACCTGCAGCAACAGGCGTGCGCCGAAGCTACACCGTAGGACGCGTAATGGCTGTCGCCTTCGGCCAAGCGCTCTATTCATTTGCTATTGCTTCCGGCGGCTACCCTACACGTGTTTCCGATAAGGGTGTTTGTGTCCTGGCGTTGGCCGGCGCAACAGCGGTGTGTGAGGGAGGGAAACAGAGCGGCGGGGAGTCCATTCCAAGAGGTGCGGAGTGCAGAAGTACTGGGGAGCTTCTCGTGACGGCTGGGGCGAAAATGGCAACTGAGGCAGCTCGAGGTGCGGAGGCTTCGGTGGACGCGGAGGAGGCGGAGAAGATGGAGCCGGAGACGGACAAGACGGTGACCGAGAGTCCGCCTGTCTCCTCTTAGTTTAGCGTCGGATGTCTTAGCTGCATTTGGCTTAGATCTTTCCGCCTCTCGCTCCGCCCTGCGCCGGCTGGAAGATGGCGGTGGGCAGCAATCTTTGCTCATCAGCGCTATAGGAGAGTATGTTGGATATGGGAGTCCCGCTTTAAATCTGCTGCGGTCGAAAAGCCAGGTCGTTCAAGTGCCAGGTGTCGCGGCGGAGCGAATGACCGAGTGAATACGGATGCGAATCCGCCAATCACCGGCGATTCCAAGAGAAAGCGAGCTGACCCATACGAATCCGCATACGACCCCGAGTTCCCACCAACTCAGCCCTACAAGGCGCAGTGGCCTCGGCACGCTCGACAAACCCCTTGGCTGATGCGAGCTATTCACAGCCACCGTCAATCTTCCTACTTGATCTGTTAATTTTAAGTGCAAATCCCGCCAAGTCGGCGTCGGTCCCACTTCGCCAGTCATCGATGAATAACTCGACTTTGGTGATTCGTCAATGCTCAGCTGCTCCGCCTCGCTCAAAGTGCTATGCATGGTCCTGTCTCAACGCGGGGGATGCCTTGCACCAACAACGTATGCGCTTGGCACCAGACCCACTACACACTGGAATACGCACTCGCAGATTGGTCGGAACGGGACTGCTTTGACTTGAGCATTGAGTCCATTGGCAGGGAGGTCATTGCGTTGAAAACAGCTAGACCTTCTATATAAACTGTGCGTCGGCTCTCGATAAATCCAGACAAGCTTCCCATTCAACTCTACAACTTCTCGTGTCTACTGCAACCAACCTTAAGCTTAACGAGCCGCACAACAGGGTACATGATGCACCTTTCTTTCGCTATCTGGCTTGGACTTCCAGTATATGCTCTGGGCTTCCCACACCTCGCTCCGTACAATGGCGGCATCCCGACCGACCACCCTCGGCCGAACCAGACGCTTGCTCCTGCAAACAGCACACTGAAACCGAACCATTTCACCTGGCATCCTCCCGGTGAGGGTGATGGTATAGGCTCTTTCCTTGGAGCTTGACACGACCCTACTAAATATTAGACAGTCCGCGCCCCTTGTCCCATGCTCAACACGCTCGCCAACCACGGATTCCTTCCCCACAGCGGCCGAAACATCACCCGTGATGTCCTCATCAACGCGATGAAAGACAGCTTGAACATCTCCCCACGCATTATCACCAGCTCCTTCGATACCGCTATGACCACCAATCCAACTCCCAATGCGACTGTGAGTATTCCCATGCATCAGTACATCGAGCAACCCAACCGGCCGCTGACGTCCTTTACCCAGTCGTTCGACTTCGACATGCTGCACAAACACAACCTCATCGAGCACGACGGAAGCTTGTCTCGGCGCGACGCGTACAACGACCCTTCCAACCGCTTCGACGAAGAAACGTTCGACAACTTCCTCAGCTACTTCGGGAACGCCTCTACCTTGGGTGTCAATGAGACGGCCAATGCTCGTGCCCAGCACGCCTACGACATGAGCAAGATCAATCCGACCTTTACAATCAGCGAAGATGCGTTCCCTGTCATCATAGGCGAAAATCTGATGATGATGCTGGTGTGGGGAAGCGTGGAGCAACCGGGCGCGAACAGGAAGTTTTTTGAGTATTTCTTCAGTAAGTTGTCAACTCGACCACCTAGGCGATTGGAAGTATTGCCTGCAGCAGCAACTAATGGGATCATGCAGGGAATGAACGCCTTCCGGTTATGCTGGGCTGGGCGCCGGGGGCGACTGAGATCGACGAGACTACGAATGTGTTGTTGCGGCAGATGATCAGTGCGAGTCCGAAGGATATTCCTTTGCTCTTTTCCCCCGATAACGGTACTCGGACCCTTTAATCTGGTAAGATGTCGTGGGGCGAAACAAGTTGGCTTCAATAGAGGGTAGTTTGCGATTTTGCAATGTTGTACTTGCCCACGAGTAACTCATCTGTTCCAAGAAGCACAACTAAGATGAACACATCATTTGCAAACTGCAGTGAACACTGTAAAATCCATATTTTCAACCCAAGTACACCTACATAATACTCTACTTCTTCAGTATTTTGGTTGCATCCACGTCTTCGACATCATCGCCATTGTCAACCTCTACGCCTTCGAAAACCTGGTTTGCTCTCTGCTTTTCACGGGTATGAAGGAACGCAATTCCAATCACGACCATTACTTGGACGAGGTTGTTTGCCATGACCCAGTACCAACCAAACTGCAGAAAGTCAGTATGTATACTACGAAACGTCAAGCGGGATTACGTACCTTGAATCTCGGGGCTTCAGGCGTAGGAAACGTAACAATGTTCAAGCCGGCCAAGAGAGCCTGTCCAAAAGCATTCATACTCGCAACAACCACAGTCCGCTCTTCCGCCGACCCCACCGTCTGTGAACGCACCAGTCAGTGAAAGTCCAGTACCCAACACAGACAAACTTACCACTTCAGACGCCCAGCTCATGAACAGCGGATTCAACGCACCCCCCAGCCCGGCGACGTAAAACGCAAACAGCTTCAACCCAACCGGGATGTACCACACGGCCATGCAGACGCTCCCAAACACCATCCAAACGCAAATCACCAACGCGGGCAGCCACCGCACGCCCGTCGCGTCCGCCCAGTAGCAGAACCCCAGCGCCGCCACGATCGACACCGCGCTCTGCCCCGTCGGGATGTTGTTGATCTCGCTCGGCGTGTAGCGGTCCGCGTGCGCCTTGAGGTACAGGCTGAACGGCTGCCCGTTCGTGATCATGGCTTGGTTGAACACGATGTACAGCAGCACGAAGCCGTACCAGTGCCACGACTTAAAGACGTTGGCGACCACGCCTTTGGTCAGTTTGACGGCAGGCGCCTCGTTGCCATCGCGCGAGAGGCGAGCGCGCGCCATGGCTATTTCGTCCGCGCGGAGCCACCGGCTGGGTTTTGGCGAGTCCGGGCGCGCGGGGAAGACAAGGGCGCCGAAGGCGGCGATGGGGATGGTGAGGCAGCCGCAGCTGGGGTGCGTTTGCGTGAGTACGGTGGCGCAACGGTGGAAGGGGGG
>JAFISB010000163.1:0-82123 GCA_022560015.1 Diplodia mutila | reverse complement strand
AAAACAAAAACGAAAAATCACCCAACCCCCCCTCTCCCCCCCTTCTTCTCCCCCCCCCCCCTACCCCCCCCCCCCCCCCCCCCCCCCCCCCCTCTTTCTTCCTCCACCTTCTGCACTCGATCGAGGCTAATTTTTATGGTGTGAAAAGGCGAGCTTCACCCGGCATACGACCACCTCAACGCCAAGGAGATCATGGGCAAGCGTCACGGCACTCAGGCGGGCGACCCGAAGAAGGGCGCCCAGGCCTTCTACGACCTCGCCGTCATGTCCGACCCGCCGCTGCGCTGCATCGTCGGCACCGACGCCTACTCGGCTATCAACGAGAAGCTGGACTCGTACCGCGAGAGCGTGAAGAAGTACGAGAAGCTGAGCAACAGCACCGACATCGACGGGTACAAGAAGCCGGAGTAAGCCTTCTTGCTGTTGTAGATGAAATCCATGATATCCATCCGATTTTGCATCAGATGTGACACATAGGTTCCTTGGAATGCTTGAGTTGTTTTATAGATCCCAGAGTAGAGTGACAAATGCCCCTCGTTGGTTCCAAAGTTGCAGCAGTCAAAATAACTATCCGAATGCAGATGTAGATGCTCAACCCCTTTCTACGTGCATACTTGAAGTTAATATCCAGATAAAAATATCAACGTGTAAGTTCTTTCCAAATGGGCAGCCGAGGCAAATGTCCGGCGGTTAATATAAGGTTAACCCGTACAAACATGCCCAGGCATAGATTTCGCTACTCACGTGAGTATGATTCAATATCTCTTGGAGAGACAGATGTGGCTGGGCCTAATTGTTTTGCAACCCGCTACGCAAGGACGGTCCAACTCGACGTAGGTGAGAAACAATACACGCATTTTGAATGCCACGCCTAATTGCTACGGAATACTTTTTAGTGAAACCTCATGAGCAACGAAATGCCAGCCGTCATCCAGTTGTCATCCACGTAAGTTGTAACATTCTTTCCTTTAACAGCTGATTGGCCGTTACAGAGAAAAATAGCGATATCTGATTAGGAAAGGGGAGGAAAACATAGTCCAACCGTAGGGAATTCAGGCTTTTGCCCATACACTATGGGTGAAGCTAGACCATCAGTGACAGGAGGTTATCGAGAGTTCGAAGGGAACAATTCAAAAGAGAATCAGAAATGTTTCGACCCTAAAGAGAAAAAAAGAAAATTAAGAGACAGAGAATCTCAACTAGAATATCGTTTCTTATCGTAGTTGAAAGACTCCCCCTAACGAGTCGATAAGGGGTGAAACAGAGAAAGGACGAAAGTCCAACTTTTTGTCAGAAATCCCTTACCACTACATGTAATATCTGGATGTAAGTAAAATGCCGAGTGTCCGAATGATACAGACTGCGACACACGTATGATATATCGACGGGAAGAAAAGCCATGAAAGGGGGTATAAGATGATCCAAAAGGAAAAGAAGGGGGAGGGTTAAGCAATGAGACCCCACAAGCCATTTCAGAACAGCCGTAGTGGACAGACAATGAAAACACCCGAGAGCCGCTTCCTAGCAAACATCTCGGCGCATGAACCTCTAGCCCTATTCTGCCTCCGGATCAGAGACACGGACGGGCGCATCCAACCAATAAACATCCCTGCGCGATCCGGATTACAATCCTCGTCCTCCTCGCTTATGCATTCCTGCATCGCTCAATCACACAGTCATTTCCCCACGAAGAAACCGGAAAAACCTGCAGCCCATCACACCACGGCGACCAACCGGGAAAAGGGGAAGTGAAACCCCTCAACACGCAAGAGGGGGGAGCCACAGACATAACCAGACGACACACATCACTGCCGGCATATTCCGCCCTCTTTCTCATCCCTCATCGAAATCCGGAAGCGAACATGGAGCTTTCGCCGTATCCTGTCCCTTCCTCCTCTTTCAGCACCATGACCATTTCGGCATCGGAATCCGGAGCGACGCCATCGACCCCGGCAATGCCACCGCTGCCACCACCAGCGGAGCAATTCCAATCCCAACCCGCCACCCAAGGACCACTCCCATGCGCCTCAATGACCATTCGCCCTGCTCCCCCACCGCCGTCCCCGCTCATCTGCAGCACCGTACTGGTCAAACCCACCGGACCACTCTCCGCCGGCGGACTAGCCAACTGGCGTTGCTGCAGTTGGTGTTGTTGCTGTTGCTGCATCGCTAGACCAGCCACCGAACCCCCTGCCCCTCCTTCCAGAAACGCAAACCGTGAATCCCACGCCCCCATCCCGCCCATAGCATCGGCATTGTACATGTCCACCACAAGGCCGTTGACGCGCGCCAGCTCGCGGTACCTATGCTCTAGATGCGCGTTCCATCTCCTTACGAACCCGTTGCGCGCAGCGACGAAAGCGTCGAGGTCGGCGTTTTCGCGCGCGACGCGCGCGCGATGGAGATAGTTGGCCTCTCCGGACGGCAGCATTTCGGTGCCGGCTGGGCCGCCGATGTTGGGGGAGGCTAGGATGAGCGAGGCGCATTCTAGGTAGACGCGCTTGAAGGCCGAGAACATGCGCGCGATGGGCGGCTTGGGCAAGATGGGTTCGGCGCTGGCGGTGATGGACTCAAAGGCGCTTTTGTAGGAAAGGAAGTCGGCGTAGCTGTTGGGTTGCTGGGTGGGGCTAGAGCTGGTGCCGGTGCTGGTGCCGGTGCTGGTGCTAGTGCTGGTGCCGGTGCTGGTGCTGGTGCTGGTGCTGGTGCTGGTGCTGGTGCTGGTGCTGGTGCTGGTGCTGGTGCTGGTGCTGGTGGGGATGAGCCAGTCCGTGAGGCGGCAAGACCATGATGGTGGGAGGAGTGCTTCTACAGTTTCTGCTGCGGTGGCGACGGCAGTGAAGTCGACAGAGGCAGAGGAGGCTGAGGAGGACGAGGAGGTGTTGCTTCGTTTGGAGGAAGCTTTATAGTAGCGGGAGAAGAAGAAGGGCATGCCCTTGTAAGGCGGCTCAAGAAGCGGCCGGGTGATGTTGCGAAGGGACATCAGGGGCTGAGTAATGAGCTTGAAGTTGACAAGGGCCTTGGCCGGCGTCCAGCGGTCGAAACGCGAGCAGACGACGCGGATGGTGAGTTTGTGCAGATTTTGTGCGCGCGCAAGGTAAGGCAGGATGGCTGATATGCTGTCGCGCAGGTCGTACATCTCAACTTCTTCGGACCAGCCTTCCAGGCCGCCGGAGTTGACAACGGACACTTCGATATTGAAGTTCTTGACGCGCGAGAAGTTGAGCTGCTGACGGATGTCTAGTGACTTGCTGACATGGCACTCCGAGTCGTCATCGTAGCGATGTTCAGCACCGCAGGGGCGGTAGAGGTAGCGATTGTTGATTGTGGCACCCTGCTGGCCGACCTCGACATGAAAGGTGGTGTTGGCGTATAGGTGGTCCTGGGCTTCAGAACCGATCTGTCTGTTGACCAAAAGCAGGGGGAGGTAGTGTTGGAACTTTGAGGGGCGGTTGCTGAGCACGGCACCCGGTTGCAGGAAATACTTGTATATCTCGACGCGGAGCTCGACGGGAAGCCTGAGGAAGTGACATGGGCCCTGGGGGGTATTCACGTGTTCAGGACACAGTTCGAAGTACGGCGGCGGGGGGTCGTAGACGAAGCGGCGTCTGCAGCGGGCGCCAGTCTTCACACCGACGAGGTACTGGCATGAACCGGGGCGTAACAGCTGGTCACGATGCTGGTGACAAGTAGGGAGCCAGCCGGGTTCGGCAATCTTGGCCTTGTTGGCGCATCGACGATTGGTTTTCTTGCTGGTGCCCCAGCAGATTTCGGCGGCGGTCACAGAGGAAGCCATGCTGGCGCATGCGTGCGGCTCCAGAAGCGAGCGGCAGCTTGAGGGGTTTAAGTAAAGGGTGGGCGGCTGTTGAGGCGCCAGCTGCATTGAGCCCCAAAAAGCCGGGGTAGCGATCGACGTGGACACATGCAGTGGCAGTGTCACGGGCGCGCTGGTTCCGGCAAGATGCTGGTTTCCGCAGTTGCCGGCGGGTTACACGACGTGGGTTTCAACAAAACCGCCATGCGTCAGGAGCGGTGGGTGTGGGTGTGGGGTCGTATATCTAGTGCGAGCTGGGGCGGCCTCGCGAGGGTTTGGTTTCGGCTGGCACCGGGGCATTTATGTGGTGGGCGGGCTGCGTACTTGCCTCTTTTGCCGTGCTGCGTCAACGTTGCAGGATGCGAGTAATCTCACGGCCGCCGGGATTGGAGCGTCACGCAAGATGCTGCGCAGGCAAGGATGGGATGCACCCTCAGGCCAGCAAACGCCCCGCGACCAGCAGCACGTGACCGTAAGCCCTGCGGGAGCCAGGGCAGGCGCGAACCGCTAGATCAAACGGGCAGCCGGCATCGTCTGGCTGATAGGCTGTGTCGATCGCTGGTTGGCAAGCACAAGCTAGATAAGCGCGGAGTAAGCCGGATGCACAGAGGCACATTTAACCAGACGCTTTGCTTTGCAAGCACCACCGCCAGCGTCGTATGACCGCGCTGGTAACAATGGTCGCTTCCGCAAGCGAGTCTGCCGCTTCCAAACCCTTCACTGTCGCCATCGTTGGCGGCGGTCTGGGCGGCGTCGTCCTGGCCGTTGCTCTCCTCGCCCAACGCGTTCCTGTCCACATCTACGAGGCTGCAAAGGGCTTTGGCGAGATCGGTGCTGGCGTCGCCTTCGGTCCAAACTCTGTCCTCTCGCTCCGACTGGTTTCGCCGGCCCTGCTCCAAGCCTACGCCAAACATGCGACATGCAATGCCACTGCCAGACTCCAGAGCACCTTCCTCTCTGTTCGCTACGGCATGTCGGCGAAAGCCAAAGAATGGCGGGATGCCACGGATGGAAGCGAATGGTGCTTTGATTTGAACAGTGATGGTTGTGGTCCCACTTCAACCGGATTTCCGACGAGATGCTGTGTTCACCGCGCCAAGTTCTTGGAAGAGGTCATCAAGCTGGTCCCTGAGGGCACCGCCTCTTTCGGCAAATCCTTGACGAAGATCGATGAACTCACCGCTGAGGGGGGCGGCGTGCGTCTGCATTTCTCCGATGGCACGTCTGCGACCGCTAGCGCCGTCATTGGGTGCGATGGCATCAAGAGCAAGGCGAGGTCCTTTGTCCACGGACCAGAAGCTCGGCCGGTATACACGGGCGACTACGCATACCGAGCCATGGTGCCATCCGAGGCGTTTGAGAAGGCCATGGGCCACGAGCTGACCTTCAATGGCCAGATGTACGTGGGACAAGGTGGATATATCATCACCTATCCTGTTGAACACGGTCGACTCATCAATATGGTCGCCTCTCGAAGCAAGCCTGGCAGCACATGGGGCCATGAAGCATGGCTCCTGCCGTCCACCGAAGAAGAGATGAGAACCGAGCTGCAAGGCTGGCACCCGCATCTGGTCGAGTTGTTTTCCGCATACAGTGCCAAAGAGAAGTGGGCGCTGTTTGACTACCCGCATCAGAAACAGTACTGCCGCGGCCCGGTTTGTCTCTTGGGAGATGCAGCCCATGCAGCTACGCCGCATCTCGGAGCTGGAGCGGGGCAGGCCATGGAGGACGCTTATGTCTTAAGCCGTCTCCTGGGAAAAGCGGAGAAGGCGGAGGAATTGCCTAACATGTTTCAGGCATATGACGCCGTTCGCAGGCCGCGGACGCAACAGATCGTGCAGTGGAGCAGACTGAGCGGACATGCGCTTGCTTTTCTGGAAGAGGGCGTCGGAGACGACTGTGCAAGAATCGAAGACGTGTCGAACCTGCGATTCAGAGCGGTGTGGAACGAGGATTTGGAGAAGGAGCTGCAGAGGGCGACGGCTCTATGTACGTAGGTAGCCGGTGGCACAGGAGCCCTAATTCTTTCGCCAAATCCCCCCAAAAGCGGGAAAATCTGAGTCTTGGGAAGGTCAAACGGGCCGTTCCTCCTCAAGCGTCTTGCCTCCCGCGCCACCAAGCCCAGCGCGAGAAAAATTTGGGGGCGCATACGGTAATGGGGTCGCGATAGCTGGATTGGCGTTATAGGTTGCGGTACAGTAAAGGATCAGCAGCAATTACCGCAGCTCGACGCCCGACGGCACAGCAAGTCGGCTTCGACTGGGCAGAAGCGGTCCATTTCGGGCCGTTCCTATGATGTCGACTTTCCTCCCGGATTTTATTGAGGGGACGACGGTCAATTTAAAATCCTACGGCTCGGTCAAGCCGGCCCCTAGTGCAACGCACCGGCTCATACACGTAAGCGCCCGCCTTCTCCCCCCTAGCCTTCGTATCAACCCTCCTGTTCGCAAACCGGCAGTGTAAAGCCCGTGCCACGCCCGGCATACGGCCCTGGCCCTCCTTACGTTCGCAAGACCGTTCAGCGCAAAAGCCATTTTCTTCACCAGCGGTGGACGGCAAACGTACATACACGACCAGACATGGCCACCAGCACGCCACGCTTCGATGAAGACGCTGCCGCCTGGGAGGCTGATGCAGCCTGTCGCAGCAGTTGCGAGCTGGCGTACAAAGCTCTTATGCAGCACGTCCCGCAGCTCCAGCCAGGGGTGAAGAGTACGCGTGACACTGTTTCCGAGTCGGCTGGCGCTAACATGCAACAGAGCCCGATGTCATGGATGTAGAATGCGGAAGCGGCATCCTGTCCGCGATGCTGGCACCGCATGCCCATACCATCACCGGCACCGACGTTTCCGAATCAATGGTCGCGGCCTACAACGCGAATGCTGCCGCGCAAGGCGCAGACCATATGGAGGCCGTCTGTTTCGACGTCAGCAACCCGGACTTTACCGCTGCGCCAAAGACGGTGGCCGGGCTGATACAGAAGGTGGACGGGAAGGCAGCGGAGGAGCCTGTGCGATGGGATTTGCTCGTCAGCAACACGTTCTCCCACCACTTCGCCAACATGAATCAATGGCTGCAGATCTCATATTTCTGCTTGGCGCCTGGCGGGAGTTTGGCCATGGTCGATTTGGACAATACTGGGGTCGACGCGGCACTGTTCCGCGTGTCAGGGCGGCAGGGAGACATAGCAATGCCTGGCGTGAAGCCAGATGTGATTGCAAAGCACCTGGAGGATGCGGGCTTCGTGGACGTCTCGGTCAAGAGCGTGTTCTCGTTGGAAAAGGCCGTGGACCCAAAGGAGGCGGGCGGGCGGACGTCGATCGAGTTTCCATTTGTGTTGTGCCAAGGCACCAAGCCGTTGCGATAGCGCAGCTCAATTGAAGCGGGATTTTCGATGCGCAATGCGACATGCAAAATGGTGAGGGAAGACGCGCGAGACGGCGGACGCGCGACGCGTGGGTGAGCGACAAGCGGGCGCAGGGCGTTGCTCCGCCAACCCCGGCCAGCTCCCGCCTCCGTCTTGGCAGCCGCTCTTGCGCCCGCTCCAGCAACACCACTGCGTCACGCCTCGAGTCCCGTCTTGCTCCCTCCATTCTCATGTGTTTTACCTGCTACACCACCCGTCCCGCGTCGCCCTCGCACACCTCGCCACAATGACCGCAACCAGCGCAAAGCCCATGCGCTCCGACCTGCACGCCCTCAAACAGGCCCTTGCCCACCATCAAACATGCTCCGATGCCGCCGTGCAAGCTCTCCAAGAATTGCTAGGTGCCGCCGGCAAAGCCGCTGGTATCCAAGGCAAAGAAAACGTTAAGCCGAGGACTGCTCGGACACAGGATGCGAAGGCTACAAGACCACGGTCAAAAACGAAGACGAAAGCCGACGCCGAAGCCCCTCCCGCTCTCACCCCACGCGAGAAATTCCTCCTCGCCACCGAAATCGTCAATTCCTCTCTGAGGGCTCTCAGTGATGCCTCAAAACCCCAGTCGATACCCCACTCCCGCGTTACTTCGACAGCGGCACAGACTCAACGCTCGCGCGCCACATCGAGCACCTCGGATTCGAAACGGCCCCCTGCGCAAAGAGCACTAAGCCAAATATCGAACGAAGTGCTAAAGCCATCGGGAAAGCCCGGGGCGCCTGCTAATGTGGTGGCTGTCGCCGAGTGCGCGCGGTTGGCGTTCGCATACTTAAGGACCTCGGAAGCATGGAAGACTTCGGGGAAAGACATGCCGGCATTGCAGCTAGAAACTGGCATGTTGTCGCTGGTCGGAAAGCTGCTTTCTCATAGCTTAGACGCTCTAGCCGTCAAGGAGCTTCGCGTATTAAAGAGGCGCTTGGAAAGTCAGCTGCGTCCGATGAAGGAGGGTCCTGAGAACGGAAAACCCGACGGCGAACAGACGGAGAAGGAGACTCTGGCGAGCTTACTGAATTTTGGGCAGATTGACATGGCCAGTCCCGCCTTGCAGCTCACCCTCAACCACCAGCTGTACGTCTTGAAGATCATCTGCTCCAGCAAGCGTCCGTCAACCATTGAGTCTGCCTTCGACTTCCTCCAGACCTCTTCGCCTTCATCCCCCGTCAACATACTCTTGCAACTTGCCGGCAGACCTGGAAACAAAGAGAAAGCTGCACGCCAATTGGAAAGTGTCGCCCAGATGCTCCTCTCCCTATGTCCCAGCATATCAAGCTCCGAAGATTCCCGCGCCTGCGATGCGGCTTCGAGTCCGTCCCCGGATGTTGCCTTCCAAATGCAGGCCCTAGCGTTCGATGCCCGTTCGAAGTGGTGGAAACTTTCAGGCCACCAGGGAGATGCCCAAAGAGAACTCCTCGAGCCCTTCTCGAAGTGTGTTGCAGCCTTTTCAAGGCGGTCTGATTCGCCACCATCGGAGAAGTACAGCTTGGCGAGTGCGAACTTGGAGGCTTTGGAGTGCGCCACTGGAGCCAAGGCGAGAGATCGAAATGTGTGCACGGTCATGAGTTCATTAGCCCAGTCCGCTGAATTGGGCGAAGTGGCCATGAAGTGGATCAGAAACCAATCTGCATCATCATCCAATGGCCGTCAAGCTTCAGATGCAGCCCAAGCAGCATCTTGCGTTCGGATTGCAACATTGTCTCTCGATAACCAGCCTTCAGGTGGAGAAACCGAGGAACACCATGTCGACATCGATGCCGCTCTCACGAGCTTAGAAGGAAGCTTGAGGGGTGACCCTGCCGATCTGGATACTTTGTTAGCCGAGGTCTCCAGTCTGAGAAGAGCAGCAAGTAAGACTTTGGCTGAAGGTAAGCCGGATACTCAAAGGAAATGTTTCTCTACCATCTCTGCATGCACCCATTTTCTAGCCAGGTACATCGGGACAGCTCCAACCGAGGGATCAGATCCGCAGGCCTTGGTCAGGCACGCAGAAAGACTTCAGATCGCGTCGAAAGCTGTCAAAGGATTCACCGATTCTGTAACATCATGTTGCAAAATCCTCATATCTTCGGAATTGATCAATTGGGATGATCTTGACAGCACGCTAGAAGACTGTCGATTTATCCTCGGCCAACTCGAGGCGCTGTACCTGGACAGCCCTAAGCAACTACAGCAATTTTCTACCAATCTTGGGCGGCCTTTTGTCAAACTTTCCGGTCTTTATTGGTTGTTATTCGCATATTTGAGAAAGAAGGCACCTTCCGATGATGCTTTGCTTCAATCGCTACAGAAGTCCGTCGATATCCTCCTAGACCGTCCAGAAGAAGACAAGAGCTCCGGCCTCCTCCTCTTGAAACTCGAAAAATTCGCAGAAATACTTGAAGAGATGCGGAAGTATAAGGATGCTGAGGAAGCATACGGCAACTCCATTCGCACGCAAGTTGGCTCTGGTGTGCTTAGAGAAGCAGCGGAGAAGGCCTCAACCGGGTCATTCCAACAAGCAATGCTCGAGGGTAGATTGGCAGCTTTCTTGAAGACAGTAACCTCCCTTCACCTTCTCTTGCTCCGACAAAGCGAGAAGAGTGGCGACAGAGCCCTTCACTTCGATCTAGAAGGACTCGAACCGGTCGAGAGAGCAGTACTCTTGGAGGTGCAGCTGATACTGTGCTGTGAAACGCACGCGAAGTCCCGGAAGCCAAATGCTGTGCTTAGCAAGTCTGTCCACAACCTCACTCAATTGCTGTTTGGGATTTACGATATCTCTCAGTATCCTCTACGACGCCAACGGATTGCCACACATGTCCTGCGGCTGGGAGTGGAATGCCAGGAAATCATCGGCCAGGAACTCTTCTCCGAGGCTGTTGCGTGCAATGTTGAGGTTGGGTCTTCTCTCAGCCTTGACGCACGCCTCAGTCAATATCAGCAGCACTACGCAGCGTCTCACCAGATGAGCATTGCCCTACTGAAGTGCCCGCCGTTGGTCGACGAAGTACAGGAGCCTCTTCGTTCCTGGCAAAACATCTTCGATCGCGTTGATTCATGGGCTCAGTTGGCAACATGTGTCGACGCGTTTGAAGTCTGGATGTCGCAACTCCAGATGGTGTCCGACTTCTTGGGTATGAAAAGCATGGATTTCCTAAGGGTGCCGGTCCTGTCGATCATGAGCAAGGCTATGGAGTTGCAAGAGCCTTCGGATTATGGCAAATTGGTTCAGGCCCTCGCCAGTCTGGGGGCGCAATACGCGCGCCTTGGATACTCAGGAAAGGCCGGCACTGTCCTGGCCAAGGCCCAGGGAATTCTGGAAACCGGAGACGTGCCACCCGAAGCTGTTTTGCAGTGGCACCTGGCCTATGCTGAGTATATGCTGGTTCTCGGCAATCTTGATAAATGGTATAATCTTCTACGGTGCTCCTAAGACAAGTAATCAATGCTAACCGTTCACAGTGGCGAAACACTGTCTGCAGCGCGTGAGCTTGCTGAAAGTGATCCAGTCATATCCTCGATGTCGGCGCCTAAAGCATCCTTCTCGACCAAGCTTCGGCACTATAGGCTCCTTTCCGAAGCCTCTCATGTCTACTCACTTCTCTCCCTGAGCTCAGGTTATCCTAGCGAGGCCCTGGAATATGCCAAGCAGTGCGTCAACTTGAATAGAAAGATCTGGCTGATAGTGGAAAACCGTAAGCCGAGCATCAACCCCGATGGGGGAATTGAAGAAGTCGCCAGTGGAGTCACCAGATTCTCTGTTCAAGGAAACGTTGCCCCGCCGACAATTTCCATGACCCACGGGGCGCTCACTGGTGCTGCATTTTGGTCTTTTGTGCCCTCCATTTTTCGCGGGCTCTCTCAACTTGCTAGCATCTTTGCGCACCAAGGAATGCTACAAGAAGCTGTTTACTTTTCGGAACAAGCCTCCAGAATCGCGGCTGCCGTGGAATCGGATTCTTTCATAGTCCAGAATCTCAGCCATACTGCGGAGATCTACCTGGAGAGCAACAGGCTGGACGATGCTTTGAACAGCTTGGCAAAGGCTGATGCTAATGCCAAGCAGCTCTCCTCAAGTATTGACCTCGCGCGATTCCACACGACTGGTGCTCAGCTCCGCCAACTGATGGATAATGACGACGACGCGATTGAGGAGTATGACATGGCCAGCAAGATCATCCACGATCTCTCAGATTCTGCTTTCATACAAAACCTGGAGAAGATGTCCAACGACGGTGAAACCGAAATCTCAAACAAAATGTCCAACATGAAGCTTGAGGATGAGCCATCGCGGAGCCGCAAAGCCCCTGCAAAGACGGCAAGGGCTAAGAAGACAACTACCAGAGCGGCGACGAAGAACACGGCCCGTAAGGTCGCTGCCCCCGTCAGTGTGCCAGAGGACCCGCAAAAAACGGCGCATGCATGCCCTGCGCTTGAAGGTATCCAGGCAACCATCATCTGCCGTAAGGCTTCCGTGTTTCTTGCAAGAGACCGCCTTTCAGAAGCTGTCGCTTTGATCGAAGAAGCAGCGGGATTAAAGCTCGGCCAGGAGGCAGCAGTTCAGCATCAGTCTACCCGTTTCCGGTCACTTATGTCCGAGGCCATGAGGGAGATCGCAGCTGACTTCACATTCAACGCGCTCCCTGAATCCACAATCTCTTTCCCTGCTCTCTCCAGAGGTGATCGCAAACTTTCTGAGCCATCTCAGGCAAGACCTTCTTACCTATCCATCGCCGATACTCCGTCACCGGTCGCCCCTGTCGCCAAAAAGGGCGCAAAGGGAAGGAAGGCCAACAAGGAAGATGTTTCCACCCTCCTTAAGAAAGCGCGCGACTGCATTGCCGAGGTCCAGAGCCAAGCAGTTCACACGTCGTCAACATCAGCTGTGCAGCGTGTGTGTGGCATGCTTAATGAAGTCACCATTCTTCTCTCCGCCACCACCCCCAAGGGTGCGAAGGGCTCTATGCATCCCCTTTACGCTGCATACCTCACAGAGCTTCCGAAGACGAACGCGTCCAAACTCGAGCAGGAAGCTATTTCCATTGAGCACCAGAAGTTCAATCGCGAAACCCTTCTGAGCTGGCCCGGGGTCGCGGATGACCAGGAAAAGCCACTTCAGCTCACTGCCGCCGATTTCCAGACCGATTATGTCAACATCATCCCCAAAGGTTGGACGGCCATTTCGCTGTCCTTGAATGAAGCGCGAGATGAGCTCTACATCACGCGCTATGTGCCTTGGCAATCACCTTTCATCTTGAGACTTCCCATGGCTCGCCACAATTCCCGCGATATGGACGAAGAGATTTTCGGCTTCGAAGAGGGCAAGGCCGAGCTCAAGGAAATTATCGAGCTTTCGGACTTCAGCACGCGGCACGTTCCAGACCTGAGCAAGAAGGGAGCCAAGACAGGATGGTGGGCTGAGCGCGAGGCTCTCGATGCTCGCCTGGGAGATCTGCTTGCGAATATCGAGAACATCTGGCTTGGTGGCTTCCGTGGTGTTTTCAAGAAGAAGGGCAACAGGGCCTCACTCAGCAGGTTCTCCAAGAGCTTTGAGAACATTTTGGATAGACACCTTCCCAGCCGGCAGGGTAAAGGGATGAAGTCGAAGACGAGTCTGGACTGGAGAATTCTGGAGCTGTTTGTGGGACTTGGCAACCCGGAAGATGGTGTGGATCTGGATGAGCCACTCATGGACCTGGTCTACTTCGTGGTGGACATTCTGCAGTTCAACGGCGAGAGGAACGCCTACGACGAGATCGACTTCGATTCCATCATCATCGAGATGCTTGACGCCTTGCGGTCATTCCACGAAGCAGCGGAGCCAATGCCAAACCAACACACCATTCTCATCTTGGACAAGAACCTCCACGCCTTCCCTTGGGAGTCGCTCCCTTCACTGCAATCACTCTCCATCTCGCGTCTCCCTTCCATGTCCGCGCTGCGCGAGCGCCTGCTCGCCGCACACGCAAGCAAGCAACACAGCAGCTCCCCTTCTTCCTCAGACGGCGAGGATGCAACCGACGACGTGGTCGGCGGCGGTCACCACATCGCCATCTCGACTCTGACGGGCACGAGCGTCCTCAACCCCGGCGGCGACCTTACACGCACGCAGGAGACGCTCGCGCCGCACGTCAAGGCCGCGCCGGGCATGTGGCACCACCTGATCGGCCGCGTGCCCGACGAGACGACGCTCGAGACGTCGCTCGCGAAGAAGGACGTCTTCCTCTACTTCGGCCACGGCAGTGGCGCCCAGTACATCCGCGGCCGCACCGTCAAGAGACTGCTCTGCAGCCGTCGCAACCACCGTGACGAACGCCCATCATCCTCCGCGCCAGATGACGCAGAGCGGCAACGGGAGCAGGAAGAGCAACCGCCGTCGCTGGCGACCTCCCTCCTCTTCGGCTGCAGCTCCGCGCACGTCACCGACAACGGCGCCTTCGAGCCCAGCGGCATGCTGTGCGCCTACCTCACCGCCGGCGTGCCCGCCGTGCTCGGCATGCTGTGGGACGTCACGGACAAGGACTGCGACCGCTTCGCCATCGCGACGCTGCAGAGGTGGGGGTTGTTCGAGCGGGAAGAAGAGGTCGGAAAGGAAGAGGAGGACGACGAGGCCGTGGCGGCGGCGCCGAAGACGCCGGGGAGGAAGCGAACGGCCTCGCGCTCGAAGACGCCGAGCAAGAGCCGCAGTCGGAGCAGGGGGGCTGCGCAGAGTAGGAAGGAGAAGATGAAGGAGAAGGACGTCATCGGCGGTGGGATGGGGGGGTGGAGGGAGGGGAAGATGGGCTTGGACGAGGCGGTGGCGAAGAGCAGGGGGGCGTGTTATCTGAGGTATCTGAACGGCGCGGCTGCGGTGGTGTACGGCATCCCGGTGTTCTTGGAGTAAATCATTTGATGTATGTATGCATTTTCTTAGGGAGGGGGCTGAAGGGGTACTAGCTAAGGTCGGGCACTGGGTGATTGGTCCCTGGGATTGAAGGTGTCGCGGTTATCATTAATTCTATTTTCTTGATATCACCATCGTTGTTACCGTGCTGTGTGTGTGTGTGTGTGTGTGTGTGTTCGTCAGGTGGCATAAGGGGTCATAGTTCATTATAGTTTCATTTCAACCTTGTTGCTCTAGACGGTCATGCATGACTTCCTGTGTTGCAAATGTCGGTTGGTGATAGGAAGAACAGACGTCGAGAGTAATCCTGGACAGCTTTCTGGTAAACGGTGAGGCTTTGCGTGCTAAGAATCGGTGTTTCAGGTCTTGATTAGAGAAATGGCAAGGAGTAAGGAGTTTAATCATCTGTATAGTTATATTCCCAGAGCAATAGCAGCAGCAGTAAAATAACTCATTTGAGCCGACTCAGCGACTAGGTCTCGCGAAGTAGTCCTGTTTCACTCTCAGAAATTAAGCTTTGTTATATGGGGATCAGCATTTGATCTGCGCTTCGAAGATGAGTTGGTGCTTTGATTTGGCTCTATCAGGCAGACGAACGAGCACATTCACCGCTCGCTCTAGACAGTCACATGACGTGCCATCACATGTTCACTAAAGCCCGACTGGTATCCATAAAAGACTAAGGAGGAAACACCAGGCCATACTCTTTTTTTTTTTCGGCCCACACATCAGGGCAGCATTGACGCAAGAAATGTATTTACTCAGACTGCCCCCTCCCAACTAAACCTTCATGCATCGTTCAGCTCGTCAGAACAACATTAAAGCACATTTAATTCACACCGCAGGTTCGCCAAAGATCATTCCGAATCCGCCGTCTCAGGTCGGTTGTTCTCGGCTTCACTGCTTTGTTGGGTATCCTGGCTCTGCGCGGTAAGAGGCCTGTCGCTGATATTGCTGGTGCTCGTCTCCAGATCCGCAGCCTTAACGCCGGCCGGCGGGCTAGCGGCGCCAAATGGAGCGTCCTCGTCCTCGGCATCCATCTGCATGAGGAATGTCTCCCAGATTTCGATCAGCTGTCGCAATGTTAGCCTTTCCGCATCCCGAGATTTGCGGATGTGTGGAACCAACCTCCTTCTGCGCCTCCACGGCACTCTCAAGGTACGTCTCAACTCCACTCTTGAAGTCCTCAACCTTCTCCTTCTCAAATTTATCAAGCTCGTTCCGCATTAAGCGACCCATATCCTCAAACAACAGACGCGCCTGGTTTGACTTCCGCTCCGCATCCGCCACATCGGCGCTGAGTTGGTTCAGACGATCCTGCTGGCTTCGGCCTTGTCGCAGTAGCTTATCCTGAGTGGCCTTGCGTTTCTGCAATTCCGACTCCGCAGCATGCCAAGCGTGATAAGCCTTCTGCCGTTGCTGGAATGCCATCTTCACGGATCCCACCAACCGGATATACTCATCGATCACGATGCCGATGGTAAGAACATCCTGCTGGGCTTGACGCTCGTAAAGTTCCCGGATACGAAGCTGCAGGTCCGAGAGGCCGTCCAAAGGTCCAGAAAGGGAAGGTGATAATTCCACGGTAGCCAGGGAGTGAAGGGATGCAGAGAAGTCACCGCATGCTGCTGCGAGGCCCTTGCGCTGGTCAACAACGGAGTCGATGGCTTTGAGAAGTGCTTTCAGTTGCGATTCGAGTGCATCGAGATAGACCTTGCGATCATGGAACCACTGCATGAATGTTAGCGGAACTTCAATTACAAAGAAGGGCCGGTCTTACATCGTCATGCTCGATGAACTTTCCAGTGGTGCTCACGGAGAGACCAAAGGAACCCAACATGCCTTTGTTTTCCTGCAGCAGGGGATCTTTCCGCTCCTTGTGCTTGATGTCGACATTGAACGCCTCACTCTCAAGGAACAGCTTCAAATCGCCATCGTGCTGCAGAATCGGATGCGCGGCGCACTTGTTGAGCATGCGCTCCAATGCCTGCCTTCTCGACTCGACAAAGTCCGCATCGAAACGGCCCACGGCTTGCTTCTCCGGAGGTGGAGGGATGACGACGCCAGGACTGTTGTTATGGAGCTGATTGTACAGCCAAAGGAAATCGCGGTAGCGCCGGGAGACGGAGAATTCAGGGTTCCGGTAAGCCTTCGAGGTGGTCTCGGCAGCGTTAGCCAGGCCGCCATGAGTGTCACACAGCCGTTGCAAAACATACCACAGTCCTGACTTGGTACTCCGTATGGGAGCTAGTCAGATCTCCAACCTTATGCGGGTCCCCGACGGTGATGTGGAAGGTCGGCTTGGCAGCCTGCTCGACGCTCACGCTGGGCTGCTTCTGCCTCGGGGGCCCATTGTTATTCGGAGGTTGCACCGGGGGCGGGACTCTAGCCCCGGCCATGGTCGGGCTCTCGAGGCTGTCGTCCAGATTCACGGACTCCATCATTCCGCGAATGGACGACTGCGACGTGGCCGTCGTGGGGCGCGAGCCGCGGCCGGCGGCGAGCTCCTTCTGCGGCGGCGCAGGGGGTTCATCGACCTGGGAGTCTCCGAGGGAGTCGGCGGGGGCTCCTAGGGGGCCGAGGGGGTCCTCGACGCTCTCGAGACGCGTGGGCTGCGGTACGCCGATGCGGCGGTTGGGCTTGGGCCTGCCGGGCGACCTAGGAGCAGTCGACGCGCTGGGGGCAGGCGCAGCCTCAGCGGGCTGGGCCGCAGCGGCAGGGGCATCGTCTGAGGACAGCGCAAAGTGAGCTACGGGAGGCAATGGAGAGGGGCGCGGAGGTGGGAGGTGGGCTCACCGGCGGCGGGCTGGTCGGTGGTGATCTGGGGCACGTCTTGGGTCGAGGACGGGACGTCTGGCCTGACGCATCAGCATGCAGCAAAGGGGGCAGGGTGGGCCGGCGCACTCACCACCCCAGGCGTCGGCGCCTTCGTCGTGGAGGTCCATGTTTGGTAGCGCCTGTGTTGCTGCACAATGGATTGCGGAGCTGTTGCTTGGGTTGTCGTTGACGCTCCGGCTGGCGGCCGGCCGTGGCCCGTGCGCGCGCTGCCTTGCAGCCTTGCCCTGCAGTCAACCTGCGACTCTGCCCGACTGACCTCAGCCTTGAACCTCCTCGTCTCAAGCGTCCTCACGCGCTTGAGGCTCGGGACAGCGCCTGGCGTTCGATGCCTGCCCGACACGCAACCGGCGGTCCTGCGATGTCTTCCAAGACACTGCGACTCGCGCTTTCTCCCTTGTCTCCCTTTTGCGAGTCTTGCTCTGCCGTCCGTTTCCATCCGGCCTTGCTCCACCCGCTGCATCTTGCCAAGTCTCACACATGGAGTCTCTCGAGTCATCTCAGTTAAACTGTGTTTGCCCTACGGCAGTCTACGGATAGGATCGGTCTCCCGGCGTTTCACGGATCGCCTGATCGCAATCGTTGCGATGCGCTGGAATTGGCGCACTTGCTTAGACCCTGAGGCTGTTTCACGGCGCTCGAATCTGCGCAGGATCGATTTGATGCCTCAGTGCTGCTGTGCTGTACTGCCTCAGACCGGGGTATCGCTGCTCTCCTGAGGGGCACAAGCCAGCTGCTGGTCTCTAGGGAAAGCTACACCTCACAGAAGCCTTCTCGAAGGGTGGGCGGACCTACCGCCAGCGAAAACTACATCTGACCGTGCCAGGCACGAACGCACAGGCTGTCCGGCGGTGGTTCGGCTCGTACCCCAGGGTCTGAATAATTGACCGGCCCGCTTGGGCTGATAAACAGCTCTGCCTGGTGTGTGGCGGTCCGGGCGTGACCAAAAGGGCCGGTCGATAGGAAACAACCTCCGTTGCAAGTCCGTTAATGCCCCGAGTCGACCCAGGCGGGCTTATCTAATGCTGTCTCATCACGACCCACAAAGCCTGGGAGGTGGCTTATGTCTATCCAAGTCATTGGGGGGCACAACACAACCTCAGGCCCCCACGGCCGCCTTGAGACCGAGGTGTTTGGAGAGCAGCTGCTATAGGTAGCATGTTGAGCATGTGTGTTCCACGGTCGACCAAAATATGTTGAAAGTCCCTCATCAAGCGGGGCCGCCCAAGAGCCCCAACTAACGCGAGCGCCCATTCTAATTGCGGCAAAGGCTGTTTGCGCCCTTACAGGCAGCCAAATTTGCTTTGTTGTAGTACTACCCGAATCAATTCGAAGCCGGACCACCCTGCGAAATTGACTCATTTTGATTCCAAACGCGGCTATGTTGAGGCGAGGCGGAGGTGGAAGGAAAACCATTGAGCATGGGTGATTCTGCTTACACGGTGCCGCAGCACGCTGAACGCGTCTTTTCTAAGCCGCATGCACGGCGCCGCCAGGCTGACTCATAGCTGGGATTTGGGCGCTGCTAAGCGCCAAGCTCGTCAGCAGCAGTTGGGCGCAGGCGTACACGAAGCACGGTTGAGAGGCGGGCTGGAGCGTTGGCAGGCGGCTGACCCACCACTGCCACCGCCAACAGCCCGAGGGCGTACACAACTTTGCTGCTGGGCTAAGTCGCCGCCTGCAGGGCTGTTTGGAGAGGCTGGAGGCGTGTTTGCAGGCCACAGTCTAGACCGCGGCGGCTGCAGGCCGCCTTCTGGCAGCGGCGTGAATTTGTCGAAACAGTCCCTAGTCTGCGGCGGGAGCAGCGTGAGCGCTTTCTCCGCATTGGCGGCCGGGAACACCAGGACCGAACCGCCGCAAGGCAACGTTGCTCTAATCAGCACCCCGGCCCCTCAGGGTCCATATCTTGCGAGGAATGGCCTTGGGCGCAGGGGAGGCCCGCAGGCTGCAGCGGGCGCAGCGGACGACGCGCGGAACATCCGGGAGCGCAGCGTGAGGGCGTTGGTGCGAGGTCACAGCCCTGCGCAAGACCCGTTGAGAGCCGCTTGCGCCGAGAAGTCTCCTCAGGAGATGGTCGTGGATAGTTCGAGGCGTTCGCGCTGGCGGCACGGGTTTCCAACGGTTTCCGTGCATGCTGCTGCGGTCTAGACCAGGTCGACCCGGGCCGGGCCTAGTCGTTGCACTCGTGCCATGCTCTGGAGATGGCTGGGAACGCGACACTGCAAGATTCAAGATGCTTCAGGGGCATGGGAGCTGAGGTGCAGCTGGGCCAGGGTCAGGCAACAGCGAAGCGTGGAGGCGGGCGGGCGGGCGGTGGGGCGGTGCGGTTGCGAGGCAGCTCGTCGCAGCTGCGCTGGTCGTGCGAGGAACTTGTCGGATTGTCACTGGCTCCGGACCGCGGTGCAAGGGCGCAGGAGGTACGGAAATGGGTCCAAAGCCACGGGAAAGCGTGGAGTAGGCGGGTGCTGACCGGAGGCCCAGCACGCTGTTCCTGGCCGTGCTGGCGCAGGAACCAAGGGCGAGGGCGGGGCTGCTGAGTCGTACGCTGGCCCGTCTGCGGCCGGGCGTGAGGCATGTCCGAGGGTCGCTGTTGCTGGAGCGCGAGAGGCAGGCGCGGAGAGGGACGGCAACGGCACGCTTCGCACGAGCGAGATACGGAGGGAGCACCAGCCGGCGGGGCGCGCGGACACAACGGACGATGGATGCGCGATGGGTTGCAGCCACACGAAGATCAGACGCTAACCGCGTGCGTGTTGGGCACGACTAGGGTGCCGGTTAGGGCTCGCAAAGCTTGGGCTGCCTAAGCCACTGAAACAGTCGTCGTCGATGCGCACAGCGATCGCTGATGCCCTGAGCCCGTCCCATATATGACCTTCGTACACCCACATGCGCTATGCCATCACTCACACACCCCTCCACTTCTGCCAGGCCATCCACGAGCAGACAGCATGCACTCGTCATCAGTGACACCAACCGAATCGACTTCCAACGCCCTCTGCTACTTTAGCTTTGTCCCCTCGTCCCGTCCCGAGACCAGCTTCATCGACCACTTCTCTGCCGAGACTCCCTCGCCGGGCCTGTACTCGGACGACCTCTCGGTACAAACTCCCTCGGAGCCCTCCAACCCTCTTCTCGCCGCCCGGGACTGGTCTGTCTCCTTCACCGTCAGCCCGGCCGCCATGGACGCCTCCAAGATCCTCCAACTCCAGACGGCTGCCGCCTACTCTTACCAGAGCCGCCCGCAGCCCCAGCCGGTGCAGGACGTGCTGGACCTTAGCCCTATCAGCAGCCGGTCCGGATCCGACACCTCCAGCGCATCCTCCTCTCGCACTTCTGTCTCCGGAGACTCGCCCACCGTGCAGTTCATCCGCTGCTCTCGCTGCCACCGGACGGACACGGCAGGCTCCAAGAACATGATCGGCTACGGCATCAACTCTTACTACTGTGTTCGCTGTGCGGACATCGTGGGCTACAGCCACACCGGCTGAACGGAACCAGCGGCCATCCGCGACCAAACACACCAAACCAACCAACCACTACTATTCGCCGGCATACACTGCCGCATGGCGACAGCCAATCCCGCGCTCGGGCGATACCAACTCTGGTAGCGATGGTTCGATTGTGACAACCACGCACAGAGCTTGATCGACGCCCGGAATTTAGACCGACGATGGCTGCCACGGCCCGTTGGCGCAGCGATGGGAAGGAATGTGAGGATTATCATTGTAGGGGGATTGGCGCAGGGAGCAGGACTAGGCGAGGATTGGGGCTACCAGGAAGAGGGAAAGCAAGGCATGGAAGGGAAGAATGCAGGGTGCCGTTGATCGGTACAGCCACGGCCTCAGGCAAAAGTGAGATAACAAGATACCCCGGTGGACAGGAGTTAGTCGCGCGGCTTTCGCTGCGTAGGGACGGAGCAAAGGGACAGTTAGCAAAATGTTCTCAATTCAAGCCTATCAACACTCAAACCCAGACGAGCGCCTTACTCGTGCCTGCTGATCGTCGTGCCCTTGGCCCCTCACATTCGCCATTCTCGGCTAAGCTGCCTCGAGGCGCGCCACAACAGCCCCCGCTCCTTGCCCAAATGCTGCTCCATAGCCGCGCAGCAGCTCCACTCGGAAGCTCAGCCTCGCGTGTTCGCATCAGACGACACTTTATCATGCCGGTACGACGGAGAGGCCGTGGCCGGCGGTGCGGGCACAAATTTTCTAGCTAGAGGGCACCAGCGCGCGGCCGACCGCAATTGAACTTAAGTCCGTCTCTGTCCGGCGCCAAAGCGTGCATGCTCGGTCCCTGGGCGGCAGAAATGAGGGATCGGCTGCGGCAGAAATGAGGGATCGGCTGCGACAGCTCGATCTCACAGGACGCGATCCCTGGGGAGCTGGGCAAGGCGGAGCTAGAACCGGTGCGAGACACGGGCCGGCTTCAGCATTGGGATTCGCGAGGTGAGATCGTCTCCAGCGATCCATCTTGCATCTCCTGACGCCAGCCTCAAGAAGAGTGGCGTCTGCCAACCAGCAGGCACGGAAGCACCCTATCGTCGCGCGCTGCGTTCAGCTGCAATGCTTCACCTGTCGAGCGACAAACTTTCGCTTGTGCTCCTGTGCTGCGCCTCTCGTCCCCAGCGGGCGCGACTAGCGAATGCGAGCATCTCGGCGGCTTTGGCTCGGCGTGGGCTGCGATATCTGCACACGCTCCGCGGCTTCTCATTCATCGCTCGATGCCACGCCCCGCCACCCAAACCTTGTGCCGATGCACGCCGCCGCCTTCGATCCCGCGCCAGATTGTCTCTGCGAACTCCGCCTCCCCAGCAGACAACACACACGCGCTGACGTGCCCGTGCTTGGGCTCCGTAGCTGAAGCCTAATCTCACGAGCGAGCGCTTGTTCTCGCGAACACCATTGACTCTATTCTGTGATCGAGAGGATTGCCCCGGTGACTCACGCCGGATGCTGCGGACAACGGAAAGGTGACGGTCATACGCCAGACGCCCCATGCTTACCAACGGCCATGGCGGCGTCTCGAGAGCAGAGCGTACGTGGCCCGGCGAGGGCAGTACCGCGTTTTGAGGCCATGGCCGCGCATGAGTCCGCCCCGGTCACCTGGCTTGCTAATGCTCATGCAGCGGCAGAGGCTGGCGGCGTGGCTTCCAATGGCTGCGGCGCTAACGAAATCGGAGCAGCTCGCGCTCAGCAAAACTCCGCCCGAAACGGCTGGGCCGACGCTCCCCCCGCATGCATGTCAACCGCTCTCCCGCGCGCGCTTTTGGCGGATGCCGATCTGGGGAACCCTCTAGTGTGTTTGGCCATAATCGCAGCTAGGGGCAAGGGGAACTCGCCCACCAGCTTGGCTAGCAAACGCGACGATGAGCGCACCTGTGGCTGTGCGCATCACCAGTGCAAGCCTGAATGACGCAGCCCAGTTGCACCGCATCGCGAGTCAACGACATCATGGGCGCTTTCACCATCCCGCCACCATGCCAAAAGCGGCCCTGCACACAATCGACGGATGACGACTGCATGGAAGCAAGTTTCCTTGGCGAGTGTACGTACTTGGTGCTTGCGTGCGTCGCAAAGCGCTGTGAAACAGGAGCTGCAAATACGACCATCTGAGGGCCAATGAGCAAGAACTGGGACGAGCGTTTGACCATGTTCGAAATCCTGATGAATGCGCAATCGTGGCACGCAACAATCCCGATCTCTGATCTCTCAGCGGGGGGATCGGCACGTGGAGCTTCATCGATTGATCAGCATTTGCCACGCGGGTTCAGAGAAGCAACGTTGTGGAACCGGATTGTCGGACGTTCATTGATCCACCGAGTCTTCTTGATCCTTCGCTTCGTATCATGAGCCTCATCGCCGATGGACATGTTGTTGACGTTGCAGGAACAGAATGCTCGACTTTCATTGGATTTTTTAATCCTTCGCTTGGAGATCGGAGAGAGGGCAAGTCTCAGATACAGGACCTACATCACCAGGTCCACTGCCCTCCGTGATCTCCTTTCTTGCATCCGATGGCACCTTGATTTCACGTGGTGTTCCTGGTCACGGAGCATTCGTCTGGCTCCGGAGCAACCTCCTGAGCCTTGGTCCATTTTCACTCGTCGCAGGGTTCGCCACAAAGGCTTACAAGCCACAACCTCGGCCACACCGCCCGCTCGCACTACAGATCTCTCGATCGCTTTCTTGGTACCCTAAGAAGGTAGAAATCCGATCACCCGATGAAAATTATGGAGGGATCGATATCGACAACAGTCATCGCCCTAGCAAATCCTCGATCAGAATCGCACCCAAGCTTTTGCTGGCGTTTCGACCCACAGAAAGCACCCAGCCACCAGCACCAGCATCAAGAAAAGGAGAGAGGGGAAGAAAAAGGGCCCCATAGTAATAGTGACCGACACAAAAAAGGCCTCGACGCCTCCAACACAAGCAACAAGCCACACCACGCGGCTCCCCACGTGGTGCCCCGGCCCGGTTGGACCGTCAGGTACGAGTTACGATGGGGGTTAAAAGGCGCCTGGCGCCCTGACCGGCAACATCCAAGAGAAAGAACAAATATTAAAAGAAAGCACACCCCAAAAACAACTACATCGCCGATGGTCCAACACGAGAGATCCCCCGATTCAACATCCCTCCTATCCGTTTCGTGTTGTGCTACGTACTTACCACTAGGCCCCCTTCCCCTTTTGCATACCTGCATCCTCCTTCCTTTCGCCGCTCTCTTCCCCCCGAACTCTACGGTCTCGTTGGATAATCCCCTTCCTCTTTTTCTTTTTTCCCTTGTCTCCGGCCGGTAGGAGTAGGCACGTGCATTGCCTAGTGTACCATGGAAAGAAAAGCCGGTCGGTGTTAGAGAACTTGTTTCAGTGTCACCTAGCAGCAGCAGCGGCGGCAGTGACGTCGACAGTAGAAACACAACTCGAAAACAGCATGGAACAACTCTATTACACCTGTTTTCCACTGATTTCGTAAGACCGTTTTGGGTTAGCGTAGCTCCGTCCTCTATATTCATCAATACCTCAGTCGGCGCGATCCACCGACACATCCACCGGCACTGCAGTAAGTCACGGAGGATTCGAGCCCTCTACACCCTCCGATGACACCACGTTGTATCTTTTACGTGGGCAGTCAGAGTAAATATCCAAACGTAGATGCGACCTCTAAACCGTATACACACACATTTAGATATAGGTAAGGTTCCACGACCTACGTAATTTACAACCTGCCGTGGCACAATGTTGTTGAGGTATCTTTCTTAATCATTTATTTCTAGAAGAATCGAAACCTGCCGGTGGACGTGCCGGTAGCTCGCACCGACTGAGATAGCACTTCCCAAGAGGGGATGGCTATTAAGTTTAAACAGTTAGAACCCTCAAATTGTGGTCCAAAGAGGGAAGTTTTGAAGACCGGTAAGGAGTAAATCATGATTTTAGCTTGAAAAATAAAATATTATGTTATACATTCTTCTTCGTCAATCATCAAGTTTCCACCTTGTTATTTTACATTTGGATACATTTCCCATCCAATATGTCGAAATGAGCGGCAAATTACCCTCAATATTCTTCGTCTCCAAATTATTTCCCGTTCGGGGCAACATCAATCCAAGCTATCCCCAGCCCACCCCAATCACTTGGCTATCTCGATTCCTTCAGTCTAATCAGACACTTTACACCATCCGAACCCGACCTCTGAAGGAAGTGAACGTTGAGCTAAGCGTGCAAGGTGTGTGCTGGTCCTGACATGTGTGGTCCGTGCTAGGTCCGTGTACGAATATTTTTTTTTAAAAAAAACCGCCGTCAAAGAACTCTCGGTCAATATTTCAACTCAAATTCATGGTTGATCTTGTAAATGGCGGTAAAATCTCGGGCAGGACGCTCCTTGCAGCGACTCCGTCTTTATTGATTGTTTCCAGTCGTCCTTTATACACGATTGCTTACTCTAGCTTGGTTTGTTATCGGACTTCCGAGGAGCTTCAATGGTGGATTTGCGCGTATGTGTCGCCTGGTAGTGATCATGACCATCGCTTGTTGGCCCTGGCGATTGATGGGTGTCGTTGTTGTGCCTCTTCGTGTCGCTACGGTTGAAGCCTGGTGGCCGAAATGGAATCCAGGTTCCTTCATCTGCTCCCACTGAAGATATGGCCTTGCGAAATGACCGGTCACATGGAGAACCGAGCTGCTGGCATTCTGCAGACTAGCTTTGCTCCCGGTCGGTTGGATACCACAAATATCTTGTTTCCCCAATCAATGATGAATCTTTCATGGAACGTCGCCCTCGCTCCATTCCCATTGCTCGATGAGCTGGTTCACTCTATACTCCGTAGCCCAACCGGTGTCAGCCTCGATCTCTCGCAGCAGCTTTATGACAAGCCGTCGCTCCCTTGGGTCCGCAAGACACTGTCCCGCAGTGTACAGCGGCTGAACGGAGTTGATGCGTACGGCAGCATCTGGTCTTGATAGAGCGATGCTGACAATTTCTCGGCTGTGCATCTGGCTTTCTTGGATGGCGCTTTCGTAGGAGTTGAACCGAGCAAATATGGTCGATCTTCCCTGGGTCGTCTCATGCGGCTTGTTCAACAGAAGCTGGACTTGAGACATGTGGTACGATTGCATTGTCGAGGCGCACATAGATAGACTGTACCATACCTCAGGGAGCACGGCGTCAAGGTCGTCATCGACTAATGAACTAGGGATGCGGGAAGGCGGAATCCGTGCGCAAGGCTTAAAGGTAAGAGGCAAACCATCGTACCATATCTGGAATTGTCGTCTGAGATAGGTCCAAAAGTCAAGAAGCGTCCTTTGCGGTACTCCTTGGGCCCAAGGAGAGTCGGGTTGCGGAGGAAGCTCATCACCCGCTGCCATGAAATTGACCAACTTCGACATGAGCCAGACGAGGGAGTTAGATATCATGTCTTCTTTCATCACGTTTCCGCCCTCAGGGTAGCCGCTGGTGGTAGCCTCGACGGGCATGATGAAACCGTTATCGTCAATCTGCAGCCCGGCATCTTTCCACATTGGCAGATCTTCGGTGTCAAGCCGAGTTTGAGTGGTGTTAATGACTGCGGAGGGTCAGTGTTGCTGCGCAGTAGAGAGACGTGTTGATGCCAACAAGGCAAAACTTACACGCTGAGAGCATGTCCTGCCGGGCTACATTCCAGAAAGTCGCTTTTCTAGCCTTGGAAAGCTTCACCGACTGCGATTGAACAGCCACACCTGGAGACGGAAGTTGCAGAGGCATCATACTATCTTTCGCAATATCAATCAGGGACTTGGCTCCACTCAGGTGACGGGACCATTCAGGACCAGACGCGTCTAGGAACTCGTAAACACAGAGGATGGCCGTGGCTGCAAGAAGCTCATCCGAGCTGCATCTTGACACTGGAAATCCCGACAGGCTGGTGCGCTTTTGGTGGCCGAAGCTTCCATCCGAGCCATCAGCAGGTCTCCACTGTCCCTCGCCGCTAGCGCTCTCCTGCGAAATGCCGCGGGAGTCTTCCTGCAACGCTTGACGGAGAAGGGAGACAGCGTTATCGTAGTACTCGGTTGCTTTGTGGTACCAGTCGACGGAATGCGTATTAGGGTACAGTTCGGTGCGAGCGTAACGAATTGCATTTCCGCCCACGATTGGACGCTTGCCCTTCACGCGCCCAAGCGCCTTCGCAGAATAAGCGATAGCTGCGTACTTGAGCACTGGATTCGTCTGCGCCTTGACCGGGACATACGACGCAAAATATGAGCCCAGATCGAACAAGTCCATCCACTGCCCGGGGCCCTCGGAATAGTATCGCAAGAGGTACGCAAGCTCGTGGTCGGTCTCCGCATTGTTTTCAAACGAGCTGGATCCCATTGAGATGTGTGAGCTCGCAGACCTCGCGTGCAAGACTTCCCTTGCCGACTGCGCATACGGAGATTGTAGACTGGGGTCCAATGGCGGCGAGGCGGCGGAAGGATGGTTCAAAAGGAAATCGATATTGTGGTTTGTGGACGAGGTCATGGACACGGGCGGCGAGATGGGCGAATCGACTGCCTGGCGAGCGAGCGGCGTGGGAGGGTGCATGGCCGACAGGCCGTTGCTCGATCGCAGCGGCGCATCAGGAACGGGGGTGCTGTCGTGTCTGGCCACGCGCGGGTGCAGGTATGCATAGTGGTCGCCGGTGGCCACGGCAGACAGGGCGTGCAGAGCGTGGGCAGGCGACTGGGCGTCGGGCTGGACGAAAGAGTCGTGGAGGGGCCACTGCATGGTCTGCGCATCTTGTTGTGAGGATTGCGGCTGCTCAGGCGCGCTGCCAGGCGACGTCTCGGAGGAGGGCGACATGGGCTCATTATAGGGGTCGGTGGTGTTCCAGAATCTCACTGCAGGCTGTCAGCGCCTGGCGGCCGCTGCACGCGTGGGTGGGCGGTGCGACGCACCTTGCTTGGGAATGTCCAGCCAGACGGCGTCGTGGCCAAAGGTGTTCTTGTAGGCGTAGAAACCCTTGAGACCCTGTTCCGGGCCGCCGCCTTCGCCGTTCATAGAGGCATTCTGCTGGTGACGGAAGATGAGGCCGGAATTGAAGACGCATTCGCGGCTGGCCTTGGTGCATGGCCCGCAGACGGGTTTCCGTTCGTCGCATTTCAGCTTTCGCACGCGGCACGTCTGGCTGGCGGCACGCTGTCAGCCGGTGAGCGCGAGCTTGGGGGGTGGGAGGCGTACCAGCCTGTTCGCGACCTCATCTGTCCAGCTGTCCGCAGAGACGCACGCTCAGGGAGCCCTTGGATGTAAAGCGCATTCCGGAGGTGAGAGCGGCGCCGGGATGGAGGTGGTCTGGGTGTGGGTGAGAGGCGTTCCCTGGTCAAGCGCACTCGCACCGCCGGCGCACAGGCAACACTGCCCGGGCACGCGGCGCATGCACCAAGTGCGGGGCGCCGGGGACGCCGCATATTCTCCGCTCCCCAGCTCGCCCTCCGCCGGCACAATTCCATTTTTCGTGATTCGCCAGCAATTCATCCAGCCGGCCATGACATCCATTACGAAGTAAATGAAGAAAGCTGTCTTTTCCCGCACGGCCCCCAATAACGCCAACGGCCCGGTGCTCCCTGGGTACTCGTCATGCAGCCTCTGGAACTACGGCTCTAGAAATGGAAATCCCCGCCAATCGCCTCCTCAGTTGTCCGTCTTCGCCTTCTTCTTCGGCCTTTCCACCATCGACGTGTCCTCGTCGCCCTCGGCATCCGCGTCTGCCATTTCCTCGTCGCTGTCGCCGCTGCTTTCGTGATCCGAATCAAATTCCTCGGCCACTTCCGACTCGCTCTCGGCCTGGAAGTCTTCGTCCAGTTCTTCCGAGTCCTCGTCTGCGCTGCCGCGGTTGACTGCCACCTGTTCGTCGTCCGACTCGTCCAGGTCGTCGTTGAGAGCTGCTGCAAGGAGGGCGCCAGACTAAGTTTTTTTTTGTTAGCGAAAGCCCCAGGGCGGAAGACCGTGCTACTTACATCGTCCACCATCTCGTTCTTGGTCTTCAGGTTCTTGATCTTGAAGAAATCCTCCAGGGGCGTCTGCTCCTCACTGTGCCACAGGGTTAGCTATGCTCTCCTCGTAGTGTATTTGTCCACGTACCGGTTGATGTTGCTAAACTGGTGATCCGAGCCGTTCTTCATGCGAATCGTGATGTCGAAAGTGCGGCTCGACGAAAGGTTGCCGCCTACGCGGGACATGGTGATGACCGTGATCTGGTCGAAAGAGATGTAGGTGGCCGGCTTAGGCACAAACAAGAAGCTCTTGTCCATGCAGTAGAGGTGTCCTTCGTTGGCCTTGATCGAACACTTGATACCACTCTGCTGGTGGTGGCTGACGAAATCCCTGGACGGGGCAATCGTTTTCCTTCCAGACAAACCACGGAGCAATTGTGCAACGACACGGTAGATCGGTCCCTCGTACTGAGCCTCGAGCTTGCCCTTGTATCTCTCCTCTAGCACATCGGGCTCGATGTTTAGCGGAACCGGCTCATCCAGCTCCTCATCCTTCTTGAACTGCATGACGATGAAAGGGTATCTGGTTTGACCTTGGCGAAGAGGCGGGTCGACGCCGATGGTGATAAGTTGGTGGATATCGTCGGGCTTCGGCAGCACGAAGAACTTCTTGATCGCATCATACTGGATCTTGTAGTCGTACGTTTTGCCCCGAAGACGGAACGATGTCTCGTACATGTCCAGACCGAAACGACCTCTGTAGCGGAGTCAGCGAGCAATACACTAACATGCATGTAGGCTACGTACCTGGGCGTGAGATGCAGGATATCCTCAAATGTAATGAAGGTGTCGCCAGCAATTTCGCCAATCTCTGCCTTTTCAATGAGTGTGTTGTAGAACAGACTGGCGGCATTGTGCTCCTCCTCCTCGTCGCCCTCGGAAACGTCCTCGCCGTCCTCTTTCTTCTCCTTCTTCGTCACAGTTCCGGGGATGTAAAAGCGCATCTCCACAAGCTGGTCCCTCGCACCGCCCGATTTCTTGCCATGCGCCCTGGCGCCACCTAGATGGCCGTTCGTACCGGTATCCTCGCCATTCCCAGTGAGCGAGAACTCGATGGCAACTTCGTTCTTGCCGGCAAGGTTGGTATTGGCGATCTCGGAGTAGGGCAGCTCGAAAGCGGGACGGCTCTGGACGTTAAATGATAGCTCCGACTTGCCAAATTCGGCCTTTCCCCAGTTGTATCCACGCAGAGCGTGCTCCTTGTTCTCGAGGTTGATGCTGTACCACATCTTGAAGACCTTGGCCAAACGGTCGAAGTCCTGCGCGCAAGTCAGCGCCACTGAAATGCTTGCGGCGGGCGCGCCTGTTCTTACCTCGTGCTGGAAGCCATCGAGCTGGATGAGGCCAGTGTTCTTAGTGTAGACCCTCAGCTCGTAGCCACGCGAGGCGCGGCTCCATTGTCCCAGGGTAATGTTATTGCTGTCCAAGGTGAAAGTATCACCTCCGGCCGAAGGCTTCCAGCCAAGGCCGCCTTCAGCGAAGCGGCATCGTCCCGGCTGCGTCGAAAGGTCTAGGTAAATGCCGTCAAAACTTTCTCTGAGAGGCTCAGACCTGTTCGTATGCGGCCTCTTGTCAGCGGTCGGGTCCGGTTCATTGACGAGCCAGGCAGACATGGTGGGCGCAATGCTGGATCGGCGGAGAAGGTGAACGAGCTTGGTTGGCTTACATGTCGAAGAGAAGGTGCGCAGCCCGCGGAAAATTATATAGCGGGCGGGAGGGTACTGCTCGCGTGCGGCTTGGCGCAACTGCAGGTGCAAACGGGGAAGGAACGGTGATGGGTGAGTGCAGCAATGAAAAGGCAAGGTGAGGTGTGAGATCGCAGCTGTCCGGCAGCAGCGCCGCCGCTGCGGCGATGCCTCGTCGCGTTGAAAACGCGCCTAGCGACCGAGCATTACCCGCGCTTTGATGCCGCAGGCAGAAACGTAGAGCCGGGATCAACTCTTTGGCACAGATGTGTATTTGGTTTATGTCTAGACCAGATCATCCCAATTATCATAGCTATAGAAAATGAATTGTAGTCCGTTTGCCTCATTATGCGCATCCTCTTTATTCGTCTGTGGATCAACGCGCTCAACTGATGCCTGACTTTGCTCCTCTGTACCAGTGTGGCTAACACCAATAAGCAATTATTTCCCATTTGCTACGGAATATACCTTTGGCTACATGGCCAGCAGGAGACACGTAGGGGAAGAGAAGCCATTTTCCTCTTCACTCCTCGCTCGGCGCCAACGCCACGAGACTGAACCTCGCATCCCCGCCCGCCTTCTCCAAGAAAGTCCTCACCCCCAGCCCCAACACCCTCTCACTCAACATGTCCTCCACCTCCTTCAACTCGCCCCGATCATACGGGCCTTTCGCGTACCCAGCCAACTCCCACAAATGACCGTCATCGCCCTTCACGAAGCACACAAACGCGCCCTCCGCCACGGTCCCCAGCTCCGGCGCGCCGGTGTCGCCCAGCACCGCCGCGCTCGCATGCGCCTTCTCCAGCGCCTCGCTCTCGTACAGCAAGCGCGCGCGCGCCTCCCTCCCTAGCGGCAGTGCCTTCGTGCGCAGCTCATCAACCAATGAGCCGGGCACGATATACTTCTTCGCCTCGCCGTTGCAGACGGCGTGCAGTAACGCCATCAACCCGCATGCCTCGCCGATCGTCTGCTGCATCCACACGACCGGCTGCTCTTCGCCAGCTTCGTCGTAAAGCTGCGTGCGCGTGGCCTCATCGTCGCGCGCGGCGTGGTAGATTCTGCCCGGCGCGATTAAGATGAGAGCGAGCGCCGGGCGCGGCACCAGGGCGAGCAAGTCCGGCTCATCCAGGCTGTAGACGTCGTGGAAGCCGAGCTGCGGGGAGACGCCGAGGGCGCGGATGAGGTGCGAGAAGACCTCCGGGTTGTTCTCTAGTATTGATTGTCAAGGTATGAGGTCGAAGCACACTGCAAGGGCAGCCCGGGGTAGGAGATCAGTGCGAGCGAGATCAATGCGGCCGAGAGCGGTTCGTCGTATGTACATACCTAGCGGGATGAAATATTTTTTCCCATCGATAATCTTTGAGGTCTGGTGTGACTCAGTGGTAGACATCTTCCTGGAAGAAGTTGTGCGTGGATGATAAGGCGATCTTTCATGTTGGGAGCTTCGTGCAGTCAAGAAGTTGGATGCCTGGGGAAGGCGCGGGGCAGGCGAGGTGGACGCGCCATGCGGCTGGACCCTCTCGCAGCCTCGACAGCCGCCAGTTCGAAAGCGAACTCATATTTCAACTGGCCACAACACGCGCACGAGGCATATACTATACGTATTAATACAAACACTTTTTACATACTATGCTGTGAAGGGCGGGTTGTTGGTCCACCTCTTAGATGTACTAATGGCCCCCCATATGGGTGGCGTATATATGCTGTAAGCCGAGAGACGAGAACGAAAAAGATCAAGATAAGTCCAGAACTCGCCATCTTCGCTGTTTCCATTCCTGATCCATCTAGCGTGGTACTTGGAGCCGAGGATCCGAGCGTCACCATGCCAAACACGGGACCAACAGGGTACGGTTTTCTCGCTCCAAACAAAATGATTGACCGGCTGTGAAGTTTTTGGAAGATAATGAAGCGCCAATACACTGAAATTCACTTTGAGGACTTCAGATGCGGTCGTGAAGTCGTTAGGCAAGCTTACAGCAATCCAAAGAATCAGTAAGCGAGGAAGCTGTCTGCGGCCAGACTGCGGAATCACCTCTTAGCCGATGCTGTTGCCAGTGAGTCGTCGCACCGGTCCCCTGCGCGGGCCACGCTCCTCAACCCAGCGCTTTCGTCGAACATTCTGCTCATCCTCAACGTGCACTCCTTTCTTTGTTGTGGCAAGTGTATACGAATGGTTAGGAATTGGCGATGGAGATGTGTGGGAAGATGTCGCGGAACAACGGGTCTAATATCTTCCAGCTCCACAACGCAACCCCATCGATTGTCCGTACGTCAGCAAGCCACTCGAGGAGAGATTGGACGGTGAGCGTTAGTTCCATGTTGTCGATCGTCTTGCGGCAGATATCGGCGAGGATACTACTGACCGTTGTGGCCCGCAGGACGAGCAAGATGCTGATGAAGTTCTGCGTCCACACAAACAGGTATGGCACCAGTCTCTTGCGGTTCTTAGGGGGCGCGAGCGCAATCGGCCACATCAGAGTGCTCTTGATGCACAGCCCCGCGAATTGTCGGTCTTCGTTTGTCGTCAGTGCCGGCCAGTGGAGCACCTTGTACACGAAAGGTCGGTACAAGATGAAACGCGCGTAGTAGTACCGCGAACGCAGATGTGCGATGGCAAGATCCAAAGTATGCGGTTCCTCAGGGGGCGTGCGAGCGCTGTTTGGAGTGAAAGATCTCGGGTCCTCCGGCGAGTTAGGGTGAGTGTACTGGAACCGGGACTCAGGTGGTTCGTCGGGCCACTGTAGGGGCAGTGGCAACATGGAGCGCCAGGAGTCCAGCTGCCGAGAGAGCTCACGTATGACGTGTGTGGGCGGACCATCATAGCCTTCGGGTATTTCTGACGTCGCTTTGGATACTGTATTGAAAGGTAAGTTAGCCGGCGTTCGGAGAGACCTGAAATCGGGGACGCCAGGGGGCGTTGCATCTGGTACGGAGTATACTCCGACTTCCAACTACGTTCGCCCGAGTCCCGGGCGCGTGACTTGCCGTCTGGTGGCAATATAAATCAGGGCGTCCATCACTTACCCTCAAAGATTGTCTTGTGAACTCGCGTCACCAGCTGCCGAAGTGCTATCATCGCGAGGAAGTACATGACTGTTTGTTGGTCTTCTTCTTCCCTGTGGCCCCAAAGCTCGCCGGGAAGGGGAATTTCGTCCTCGTGGTCGCACACTCCCGTGCGCGGAAGATCGAGATCGTAATGATACCAGCTGTGCTAGGCGTTAGCACCTTTCGATCACCGGCGGGGTTGGGTATGGTAAGTACTGCTCGATCGAGTTGCACGTCCAGTACAGCCTTTTCACGAGGTTTCCTCGATCCGTAAACCAGTCGATTGTTGAGCTGCCGATCGTCAGAAACGACCGGGACGCTGAGAAGGAGGTACCACTTACCTTCTGATCAGAAGCTGAAAGCTAGTGCACGCCGCTCGAGAAGCACGCCAAAAGTCCTAGCAAGGGGTCAATAGAGGAACGTTATAGCCCTGGAACCGAAGGCCAGTAGACTTACGAGGTGCCTGCCGCAAGACTCAAAATATATCCTAAGGTTTGAGCAATTCAGAACATGTCCTACGTCTCTGTGCGACCTGTTTACTTACGCCAATAGTAGGGTTGTCTGGATAGACTCAGCCGAGCATTGGTTTGCTACGAAACCATACCGCCGCCGAGCCTCATTGAAAATATCGAGCCCCGGTGGTCTATCATGTGTGCCCCCTCGCACGCCGCTTTCGAAGGGCATTCCGTTGTCGATCGGCGCCGACCATGTTCCGTCTAGGGCCACTTTACCCAGGGCAAAGACCAGCAGGGAAATTATCGACTCGTAATCGCCGTCTCCGAACCCGTGGTTGGCAACTTTTGGCAGCACGACATCTGTGAAATGGCGCCGGTCGAGGATCAGGTACAGCATGTTGAACGTATTGAAGTAATGAACAGTGTACATTCTCATTTCCTTGTAGGTGAGCTTCGGAAATCGCACTCTTCTCGCGGCATCGGGAGCTAAAATGTTGGGGAGCGGCTCTGCTTCCAGGCGTACGTCGCAGGGCAAGGGCTCTGGGTGCTTTCGCAGCTCGTGGTGCAGAAACCACGGCGTGCCTTCTTGGGTAAGAGAATGGAGGTCCTCTGCCACATCCACATTGCATTCGGCGAGACGCGCGTGAATGAAAGGCCAGAGAAGGACCTTGTGCGATGAAGAGATTTGGGCGTCTGGAACCCGGGTCCCGAACGGGCGAGCCATGTCCAATGGGCTCTGAGGTTGGGTCTGTGGAAGAGGTGGACGATCCTTATCTCGATCCGTTCGATCCTGCACCATCATCGAAGCGCTGCCAATTGAGGGTAGACGGCCGGAGGGTGGGGTTGTGTAGGAGCCGGATTCATACGCACCACTCTCCGGATCGACTGTCTTGCCTATATGGTCGACCTTTGCCTCGATACGCTGAATGGCATCCAGCATGTAAACCATGGTCTTGTCCTTCCTGGACACAGTCAGCCCACGTCTTCGCACGCGTCGCGAACGGCGTAACGGACGGTGCACAGCTCGCGGGAACAACCTACTTGGTGGGCTGCGGCTCTCTGTAGCGGCACTGGGCTCCCACCCGCTGGCAGAGACCACATTTCGGCCTGCGTTCGTCACATTTGGACTTGCGGGCCCTGCAGGTCTCGCAGGCCTGAGCGGCAATGGATGCGCGCTCCCGACGAAGCGAGCCCTCGGACGGCAGGTCAGGAGGCGATGGGTCGCCCGCAGCATGTGGCGAGAAGACGCTCATGGTCTTTTGCCGAGGCTTTCATGCGGCCAGCGGAGTCGGGCGATGGATGTTGGTACTGGGAGAGATGGCGACGCCGCCGGGAGGCTGGGGAAACGGCCTCCACGCAAGCAAACGGAGCTTCCGCGGGGGTCAACGCCCCAGCGCGAGCGAACAACAGCGGCGACAAGTCGACGTAGCGGGCGGCGCGAGCCTTTGACGAGAGTGGCGCCGCAGTGGTGGGAGCGGCGGCGACTGGTGTTCCGGCGTTGTGGCGCGGCGCATGCGATAGAGGCGGGCCAGGGCGAAGAGTAAGTAACAAATTGCCTCTGCCCGCAACGCAACGCGAAGAGGTTCGCGAAGCCGGCAGCATGTCCTCGTCCCCGATGTTCCATCAGAACTGGGCTACTGGCTGAGGGCCGCCGCAAGCCAATCACGACCACTGCAGTGCACGGCCACCGCAATTTCATCCTCACGACGTCCACCGCTGTCCTGCTGGCTTGCGACCTAATGCTCCGTCCGGGACAAACAGCCGCCCAGCCAATGGCGGCTCTGCGCAGCACAAGACGTCAGAGTCGCGCGTCCACCCGCCAAACCCTCGTTCAAGCGGCAAGCGCGTGCCCGTCCCTGGCTAGGAACGGCGGAAGCTGGGAGAAGCCACTGGATGCGTACCTAGCAAAACTCAACATCGACCATGACGAGTCCAGCCCGGATGGCACTTCCGGCCCAATCGCACTGCCTCGATGCTGCCCAAGCACGTCTCTCACCCTGCTATTTCACGGCGGGACTCCCTTTGGCGTCGCGCCCGGCGTTCCCGGTGGCGGAGCAGCGGCAGGGCAGCGACAGGGCAGCGACAGGGCAGCGACAGGGCAGTGGCCGAGGGTAGTACGCAGGCCGGTGCTGGACGGCATCTCCTGCGCGTGTCCAGCCCAGATCTCGGCCATGCGGCTCAGCACATAAATGCACACTTTCCGCCCGGAGTATATTCCGAGCGCAGGCCGTTCCAGGGAACCGCCCTCCCGTGTCGCCACATGGTCGCCAATCATCATGCCTGCTGAGGGACCCTGGTGTTGTCAATCCCACAACCCTTTCCCCGCTTTCTTGTCCCACCACCGCACTCCACCGCCTGCTCGCCCCCTTCACCCGCACGACCCGTCGATTCGCCCGAAAAAAGTGTTGATTAAATGACATCACCAACCGTCTTTGAACAGTAACGTCTTCTTCGAGCCCAGAAACGAGATCCATCAAGAAAAGGGCCTGTTACCCCGCTTTTCTACAAATACAAGCCCCATGATTGTGCTTGCCATCGGCTCACCTAGCCCGCCTTTGACCTATTTTGGAATTGGTCGTCTCGATACACGCGAATACTGCCCTCCAATTCAAGATATTTGCGCCCAACTATTAGTCCGCTAAATCACGAGCTCAATATTCTCGCCAGAGCATTACATTATCCTTATAGTTTTGGTGGTCCCAGGTTGGCGCGCGGTGTTACGGCATGGCCTGAATCCTGGTCTAGCCCTAAGAAGCAAGCAGCGATCTACTACCACCCGCAACCATTGAAACTCCTAACTTTGCGATCCTGCGCCGGATTCGCACCTCCTATCTTCTCGTAACCTTGTCCCTCACTGCGTTCGCACGGCCCGTGCACATGCGTTGTGCCGTGAGAGCGAACTACGTATATATGCAAATTTCCACGCATGCCGAACAAGCCAACGAGGATGAGGAGGCGACCTCCAACGATGGACAATATTATCAAGGTACCTGACTCAGCTCGGTGCCACCCGGAATATGGTGACATTCGGCCCATGCTCTGAGAAACTTTAAACCAACGTGCCGTGCAGACCCCCAGTCTTTGGCATGTATGATCGGTCAAGTTTCTGTGCCGAACCTGCATTCCGCTACCCTCTTTGCCTATAATTGCGCAAGGTGATTACCATTTTGACGTCCGTCCAGCATCCCCACATTTTCCAGCCCGCGCGTCGATTGATTAATATATATAGAAGCGAAAGACATATCATGAGCATTCACGCAAGTCTATCCAGCAACTCATCGAGCTGCTCGACGACAAATTCCGGACCGTCTCTTTGAATGAAATGGCCGCATTTCTCCGCAATCACCGGTCCTTTCACGCGACGATTATCTTTGGCCATCTGAACCAGCCGATTGTTGTACGCCTGCCAAGCGGGATTGATGTAGGCGTTTGTCAATGCCTTTGGCACATGCAGAGTTCCCTAAAATGGAACATTAGTTGCAAAGTGATGTATTTTGAGAGTGTAGCACAATCCGGGACATGGTGCATGCAGGGGGCAGGGGGTGGGAAATACCGTCTCGCCCTGTTCTGCAAACTCATGTGGATCGTGGCCTACGATAACCAGGTATGGGTCTTCGCTCTTGGGCCCGGCAGGCAATTGGGGCCTGCCTGCTTCTGGTAGCAGCACCGAGAGATTGCGCCTGGCAAAATGCTCTGGGTTGGGGACAGTCGGATGGAACATGCGTCTGTACCCTTCCCTCGCCTTGCGAAGCTCGTCAACGGTGACTCCTGGAGGGAGGGTGGTTGGAAGATCCGGGTCTGGGAAAAGCGACACAAAGTCGGTGTTGGCCATCATGGAATCGAGAAACAAGTATGCGGCGACGCGGCCAGGGTGCTCTGCAGCGTAGAGGCGGGCAAGAGGGCAACCAATGGAATTGGCGACGAAAACTAAGGTGGTCTCCTCCAGGCTCACGGGAAACTCGATGTCACAGGCCTCAACCAAGAAGCGGTGCAGGTCGGTGACGACTGCGCGTGCGTCATGGCCGTAGGGTGACCGCGGATCATCAGTTGGATCGGGGTCAGAGTCGCCTTGGCCGTAGCGGTCGTACGTCAGAAGATGCGGGACCGGCCGTTGCTGGCGCGAGCGGGTCGCGACGAGGGCGTCGATGGCGGCGATCCACGAGGATCGGGGCAGCAGCAAGCCGTTGAGGAACACGAGCAAAGTGGTGGAGAAGGGTCCGTGTTCAGGCGATGCGGGGAGGGTGGAGTATCGCAGGCGTGCGCCCGGCTTGGTGGAGAGGGCGAGCGCGCGGGATTGCATCATCCGCAAAGCTTGACTGCGAACGGCGACCGTTGGGGCTGCGAACCGCGAACCCTGGGCCTGCAGCAGTGAGGAGAGAAACGCAGGCACAAAGGGCTGTCCCACGTTCCGTCTGCGCCAAGGCCTGGGATCTGCAGGAACCGGCCGCCAGCCGAATCGGAATCTAGCACATACTCTGCCAAATGGGCAGGGTCTTGGGCGGCATGCTGCGTCATGTCTGCCCGGCCACGCTTCTGACATCCCCCGACCAGCACAGGACCCGCCCAGCCATGACCCGCTTGCATTCTCCAGACGGCCAGCACGCTCAAGCCATGCCGCTCGCAGCGAATGGTGATGACTCCCACTCCCCAGCCTGACCGGCCAAGCGGACGACGGCTGACTGCGACTCCACACAGCGAACGGCACACCGCTCACGCTCCCGCGCAGGATACGCTCGCCGCCTGCCGCCTTCGAGCCGACCCCGAACGACGCCCTGTATTTCCCCTTTTCCTGTCTGCCGCCGCCCCTCGTATCTCATCCCACCATGATACCCACCTCGGTGCCTGCCCGCGAAAGTGTCCCTTCAGCAAGTCCCCTCCCGCTCTCCGGTCACAGCTCGCGCAATGGCACGAACCGCGTCGCATCCCCGCTTACGCCGCCCGACCATGGCGCCGCCCAAATCGCCCACCATCCCGACGGAATGGGCTCCGTCGCGTCCGACGAGTGGAGGAAGCTGCTCGCCAGCGCCCGTAGTAGTTTTGACAACGAAAGGCGCGTGTGGGAACAGGAGCGCCATCTGTACCAGCAGGATATCGCTCGTCTGCGAGCCGCTCTGGATTCGAAGCAGCAGGAAATGTTCGTCATGGCTACCAAGCTGAAGCAGGCTGAGCTTGCCCTCGGTGACCCCAACAGCTTCCACAGCCATATCGTCTCTCCACCCTCCGCCGGCGGCAGCAGAGTGTCCCCCGTGAAGAGCCCGCCTTCCGTCGCTCAGAACGGCTGCTCTGTGAGCCCGCCTACCCAAGCGGGTTCGTCACGCCAAAACCCTCCCGCAAGTCATCCTGGGATTGCTGGCTTCCAGTTTCAGCCCGCGAGGTTCACTGTTACTCACCACGGACTCGATGGCACCGCTACAGGTCAGTCGAAATATTCAGCTCTGGGTTATCAGTAACTAAACTAACGTGTGATAGTCGGTGGCGGTGCACGTATGGGAAATATCGAAGAAGAGCCGCCGTCGCCAATGTCCACGGTCGCGCATCTCTCACCGCCGCCCGAGGCGTATCGACGACATGCAGGGCACACGCCAGGAGCTGGTTCTTTTAGCATGGAAACCACACCGGGCGACAAGACCCCCAAGGCCATTCCACCGCCACCTGTTACGGCGGAGGACGAAGTCGCTGTCCAGAGTGAATCAAGCGCAGCGAGTGAAGCGAGTGAAGAGGACGAAGATCCGGCCATGCAGGAACCCCTTTTCCTTCCACCTCGTCCCGATAGACCCGAGGCATCAAGCATGCTGGATGCCCTGCAGGAGAGGCTCGAAATGATCAGTGAACACCCTGAGGACCAACGGCCCGCCGTTTTGCAAGGGGTTCCCCCTTCTGATACCAGCGAGTCAGAAGTTGATCCTCTCGACAATGTAGCATCTTTACCGGTCGACCCGACAGAGGAGGGCGAAGGGCCAGGCTCAGCCGAACCGCAAGTTCCCGGTATCAGACTCAAGACGAAAAGAAGTTACAACTTCGGTGCGCCCATAGGAGAAATGCCCAGAAGGAATCCTGCGGACTTCGAAGGCTTTTGATCTTTCTTGCAAATTTTGAAGCCGAACCATGGCCTTCGGCAGGAGAAGTCCTCGTGTTCCAGCGTCAGTCTATATCTATTACGACTTGCTTCAAGTCTCTCAGGCGGCTGGCTCTACGACGATAAGATGTTTATTCGACGACGTGAACGACTAGCTGAGGTTACAAAAGGGTGTTGGGGAAGTTGTCTTCTGGGTTGGGAAAAGCCAATTAGAACTGGGGAAAGGCGCAATAGGAAAGAAGGGATATGGTATTGCGGCGACGAACCGTATACGAGGCGTTGCTGTCCCTCCTTCGGTCACATGTGAGCTATCGTGACCCTCTGTCTATGGGTCCTTTGCTTCTCGGCCCTGTCCCTTTCGCGTGTGACTACAATAATTGATGTTCTGAAACAAATGTTGAGTGAATCGGATGGCCGATCGACGTGGATGTACGAAAGGGAGTTCCCAGTGTGGCAGTCCCACATTCCTCGGGAATGGAATTGATGAACTTCTTCCGCCGTTTGCGCAAGACCCACCCCTAAGGTACGAGCATGTTCACTTGATTTAGAATGAACCAAGTGAAACGTTCATGGGCCGGTTCTTCGCTTCGAGATTTTTCCAGCTCCCTTTTCAGCACACCGCTCAAAAGACCGTTAAAGGCGTCTATTCCATGGTTCGACGGTCAGTGCTGGCCCGCAGGAAGCTTTTTGTTTTCGTCCCGGCGGTATGACTTCCGTGCGCGTGTATTTACTCCTTGCATCGGCACCCTTTCCTCCGCGAGCACCCCTCGTTTCACATGCCAAAAGGCGCGCTGCGCCAACGCGACGCGTCTCGCTTTGATCTTGCTTCAACGCTACTATCGATGCCGAGAGAAGAACGGTCTAACTCTATTCATGACATAAGCGTAGGGTGGCTTTCAGTCAGAGGAGAAACCAAACGGCGGTTCCTTGCAGCACACACACGACACCCTCTTCGCTTCTCTCCTCCCCTTCTCTCTTCTTCAATTCCTTTGACGCGCCCTGTCGGTGTGTCGTGCGATGCCGACGCGAGGGGAGCGCCGCCGACTCACGAGAACAAGACCAAGGGCTAGGCTTCTTGCTCTAAAGAGAGGTACGAAATGAGGGTATAAGGGACGTCTGTCCGTCGCTGTGCTTCTTGAACGCCAGACGGCGTGGTTCAAAGGCAGCTGGAACACTCAAGCTCTGCCTTCGTCTCTTCGTTCTCTAGTCGTCATTCACCATTCTTATACGCTCGCTGGTCCTACGTTCGCTCAACATCGCACAATACCCCCAAGCAACCAAATCCTTCTTTCGGCGACCCAACTTTGATATCGACCGTGTCGAACCTCCGGGCAAAGTCCCCCAATCAATATAAGTTACCGTACTACGTTCTCTTCCCAACCACGCACAAGAACTCTTGCCAGACTCGAGTCACAATGAAGTTTTCCATCGCCACCCTCATTCTCGCCGCCGCGGTCAGCGCCGCGGCGTTCCCCGCTCCGGCTAGCGAAGCCGAGATTGATGCTCTGCGCGCGCGCGGTGTTTCCGAGGTCAGCTTTTACTTTTCTTCTCTCTTTTACCTTTTCATCATAAACCCGGTGGTGTTCCATCACATGGGCCTCTCCCTCTCTCCCCTCCCCAATCCCACCACTGCTCCCATTAACTCACCAAAACAAACACAGCACGACATCGCCGCCCGCTTCCCCCACTCGGGCCACGCGACCGCCTCCATCCTCGTGCGCCGTCACATCGATGCCGACGGCGAGGTGGCGCCGGGCCACTACGCCTCGCCCGCCGCCTCCGTCTCCTCGCGCGACATCGAGGCGCACGCCGGCATCGCCGAGGACTCGGACGAGGGCCGCGCCGTCATCAAGCACGTCCACGCCGTCAAGGACTTCATCAGCGCCGTGCTGGGCGGCCGCATTGCCACCGCCGGCAACGGCGGCGTCGCCATGCGCATGCGCCACCGGAAGAGGAGCGTCGGCGGTGGTGGCGCGGTGGAGCAGCAGCAGGAGCAGGGGGAGGTGCAGCAGCAGATGCCCGCGAGGTGGATCTATCACTGGTGAAAGGGGTGGAGGGAGAGAGGGAGGCAGAAACGGGAGAGGAGAGAGTGTGGAGAAGGAAGAAAGGGGTGTGGGGGAGAAGGAGAACAAGGGAAAGAAGTGGGGTGATGAAATGTTTATGCGGGATGAAGAATTACGGCTGATGAGAGACTGTCAGATGTCGACTAGCGGTTAACGAAGCTACGAGGTTGTTTTCGGAAAGTGATATGTTTGGTGGAGATTCCGTTCTGGCCCAACCCTTTTCACCCCACCTAATCCCCACCTAATCGTGGGGTAGGCATATCATTCCTTAGCAATGAACACACCCTCTTTCCTTACAACATCTCTCCACTTAGGGTCTTGATTCAAATCACTAGCATTTCCTATTCATTTGAAAAAAATGAATCTATCTGGTCGCAAGCCTTTGTGGTATAGTTGAGAGAAAGGTACGAGGGATCTCCAACAGTGTCTCTACCGTTGCTGCGCCTGTCCAAACGCCCGATATCCAACCCTCGCGCAGCATCTCGATTAAGCGCTTTCGTAATGTAGCTAAAGTGCAAGCAGTCAAGAACGCCTGTTCCGAGCCCCTACGTTCGTTCGTGAAGAGTCCAAGTGATGAAATAGTCCGTGGTACTGTGCGCGGGGATTGTTCCCGCTCATACGCCCATGGTGAAGTCATGCTCGATGCCCGGAGTAACGCTGGCCATGAACTTCAAGAACACGACCAGATACTGGTCAACCCGGATAGCAACGTCATCCTCAGGCGCGGATGCCTGGTCCAGAACCTCCCATTCGTCACCATCGCCTTTCTTGTCATCCTTCTTGTCGCCGATTTGTACGCCTTCCAGCTGCTCCGCAAGACCTTCCATGCCAAGCTCGGCGCCATGGCCTTTGCTGACATCCTGACCGGCCTTCATCTTTGCCACACGTAGCTTGAGCGCAGCGTCGGCACGGTCAAGGAGCACCTTCATGACAGAAGCGTGCTTGCAAGGGTGCACCGAGGCCATTTTGATGCCCACGTCAAGGAAAGGGAAGTCCTCCAACGTTACGGTCTTATCCTTGTAGTCGCCAACGATATCTTCCATCATCAGGTGCGGCGGGAGCGGCTCCGATGGAGACAGGTAGCCTGACAGGTAGAGGCGCGGCGTACGGTAGTAGGGAGTGTACATGATGTAAAGCGTGTACGTGCGGAGAGGACTATAAGCTGTTTTAGCTAAAAAGAGGCGCTTGTTGAAGTCGTATGAGGGGAACTTACGCAGCGGTGCCAGAGCCAGCCTTGGTGTCGCGGATGATGGCCTCCTCGTCATCCTCCTCATCTTCCATATCCGGGATTTCGTCGTCCGTCTCGGGGGCATCACTGACTTCGCCCTTATCGTCGACAGTCCGCACATCCCTGGCAGCGCGCTCCTGGCTTGCGCCCATGTTGGCGCCACCGCCGGTTCTCAGCCAGCCGTCATCGCCATCGTCACCGGCGCCACCTGCGAATCCATCACCAACGACAGTGCCCTCGTCGCCACCGTCGCCGGCGAAGTTCTCATCCAAACGGCGGTGGCAGGGAACGCCACGAGTGACGAGGTACTGCTTGCCATCCGGAAGGTAGCTCACGCGCTTGGACGGGTGTGAGGCGTCGGCCCAGGACCAAGATGGGAACTTGTAGACAAGGAAGTCGCCGGCAGCAACGAACTCCTCGGGTGTTATCTGACCGGTTTGGCGGAAGGTCGAGGTGTGGGACACGGGCGCATAGGTATCGCGCAGGGTGTTCAGCGTGCTGCGGAGGTAGTTCATGGTGGGCAGTGCTGCTGTGGGGCGCGGATGCGGGGTGGTTCGGTTGGGATTCGAGTTGGTCGCTTTGTTCGACCCGGTAGAGGTTGTTGCGTGTAGTGGGATCGGATCTCTTTCCGAGGAGGTGCGAGGACGCGGGTTTAGGAGGGTGCTTCGCGTGCAGAACCCTTTGGAGGGGAAGGGAGCGAAAGAGGTAGTGGTTGGGCGGAGGCAGCTGCCTTGGACCCGGCGCGGGCGGTGAGGCGATAAGATAGGGAACTGAAGTACCGCACGTGAGCGAGCCGCCTGACTTCCACCCACTGACATCATCCCCAGTGGACTACTCTGCTGGCTTGCCAGAGTCACCGGCTCTGACACCGCACCTAGTCACTTGGTGCGTCGGCGTGCTGAGTAGCACAACGGCGGCAAGACACCCTGATGGCCAGCTGAATCATCGCCCAAACAGGTTTGGCGCCTCCGAAGCACGTCTTCCCCTCTGGACGATCCGCTTGACCTTTGGTAGAGATCTTGCGGGTTATTCAGATACTTCGTCGAGCATGGTGGGCGTCGGTGCTGGCATGGGAGTAGACAGCATGAAGCTTGTCACCTGCCTGGAAACACTTCCCCTCAAAGCACGTCATCTCGGCATGCTTCGTTCGTAGCTGTTACCTCCTGCGGTCACTCCCAACTTATTGAGCCAACTTACTGTTACGAGAGTCGATAAAATGTCTCCATCTGTCCCTTCATCTCTACCAATTCTCGATCTTAGTCTTGCCGAGGATCCAGCAAAGCGCCCGGCTCTGCTTGCCCAGCTGCATGATGCTCTTTTCAACGTTGGCTTCTTGTATATTAAGAACCATGGCATCGAAGAACATGTCATCACCAACCTAACGGGAAAACTCCCGGCGCTCTTCCACCTACCCGACCATATCAAATCCGGTCTTTCCAAGCTCCACTCCCAGCACTTCCTCGGTTACAGCGGCTTCGCTGAAGGAACAACCCTTAGGGAAAGGGACCTCCGCGAACAGTTTGATTATGCAACAGAGCTTCCAGTTGTGTACCGCGAGCGCACGTCTGCTTCCACCGACGGGGCATCTGCTCAGAACCAACCCGACGACAGCCGTGACTTCTCACAGCTCTACTGGCGCCTACGCGGTCCCAACCAATGGCCACCGGAGGAACTGCTTCCAGGCTTCAGGCAAGCCTTGACTGCCTGCCATGATGCCGTGCAGGAGCTTTCTTATCGCTTCGTACACCTCGTAGAAGAGGCCTTCGGCATCCCCACCGGAACGTTCGACCACTTCTTCCGGGGTCCCGACGCCAGGGCCGTTGGCAGCACCAATACCTCCACACCTACCAAACCATCTTACCTCCCTCCACAGCACCGCATCAAGCTGCTGAAATACCCGCCGCCCTCGCCCGCCTCCGAAGAGTCCGGCGGCGGCCAGGGCGTCGGCGCGCACAAGGATTCCAGCGGCTGGCTGACCTTCCTGCTGCAGGTCGGCAACGAGGCCGGGCTAGAAGTACTCGCCGCCGACAACGAGACGTGGATCCCCGCCGCGCCCATGGCCGGCACCTTCGTCGTCAACTTCGGCAACGCTTTCGAGGCGGCGACCGAGGGCGCCGTCAGGGCAACGGTGCACCGCGTGAAGGCACCCGGCCCGGCCTCGCCGCCTCGCTACTCCGTCCCCTTCTTCCAAGGCCTGCCCCTGGACATGACGGCGTCGCGGATCCGCTCCTACATCCCGCACTCGGTGCGGCGCCCACGTCGGGAGCGTGACGGCGGTGCTAATGGCGCGAACGGTACGAACGCGGTGTCGACATTCCTGGACCCACGGTGGGATGCCCTCGGCGAGTCGCAGTTGAGGAAATGGATTCGCAGTCATGAAGACGTAGGGAGGATTTGGTATGGCGATGAAGTAGCAGAGTACTATCTAAGCTAGACTAGCACCCTAGACATAACGACAAACTTGAGCCTTATTGTGCGCTACGCTTAGAATTAATCCTAAGCAGGAGGGACACGGGATCAGGTTGGAAAAACTGTACGTTTAGGTCGTTGATTAAGTGTCTTCATCCGCAGACAGCAGCTATCATGGATAGGCTGAGTGCTTAAAGCAGCTCTTTCAACACTCTAGCACTGAATACCCAAAGCTGTACCAAGTTACTTGAAATGGCAATGCAGTAAGAGATAGACGAGGTTGACATACAGATCAACCAATCCCAAGTACTACCCACCGTTCAGGGATTTTAGACGTTCAAAAAGGTGCATAAACTTTGTATTGAGTAATGTTTTCATTTCCCGCTAGCAAAAAATGCAGCCGCACGCCGTCACTTCCAAGCAGCTGGAACCATTGACTTCTCCCCAGTGATCTAAGTCTATTATTCCCCGAGCCCTGAGCCCCCACCTCACCGCCCACCCTGCATCCGCTTCAGCCTCTCCTCCGCCGCCCTCGCCCTCCTCTCCCTCTCCAGCCTCATCCGCATCTCGGGCGTCAACCCCCTCGCCTCCTCCTCCCTCTTCTCGCCCGCCGTCTTCTCCGTCAGCCCCGCCGACCCCAGCGCCTTCCCCTTGCCCACCCGCTTCTCCCTCCGCTCCTGCTCCCTCTGCTCCTCCTCGCGCCGCAGCCTCTCCGTCTCCGTCTTCCGCCGCTCCGCCTCCCGCGCCGCCTCCTCCGCCTTCTCAGCGCTGCTCGCCTTCTCCACCTCCGCTCGGCTCACGCCCGCCGGCACGCGCGCCGCGCTCCAGTCGGCGGCGGCGTCGCCCAGCTCGTGGCGTGCGATGCGGAACGCGTCGCGGGTGGCGCGGTCGCCGGCGAGCTCGAACGGCGTCTTTTCGTCCAGGTTCGTGACGGCTGGGTCGGCCTTCGCCTTCGTGAGCAGCGCCAGCACCACCGCCGGCGCGTTCATATGCGCGGCCAGATGGAGCGGCGTGGGGGCGTGGTAGTTCTTGTCCGTGTCAAGAGGGTGGAAGCGGAAGTTGGGAGACAAGCTGTTGCTCTGGATGTAGGACACCAGTGCGGGAGCTTTGGAGCGGCGGATTAAGGCCTGGAGCTGGGAGGAGTGAAGGAGGGCTTCCTCTTCTTCTGGTGTAGGCTTTGGCTTCGTGGGTTTGGAGGGGGTTGAAGTGCGAGAAGGAGGCCCTGCTTGGGCCGCCGCTGCTGCTTCAACTGCCGCGGCGAGGGCGGCTTCGTCGACACGGCTGACCTTGACGCGCGTGAGTTCGATGAAAGAACGCATTAGCTCAGATTGTGTGGCGCGTCGAGTGCTGAAAGGAAACCCGCGTACGCGAGGTTCGTTGTGCCGTAGTATTTGTCCATCGTACGGTCCGTACAGGGTTCGACGGTTTGTACTGCCTGTAGCGCGGATGAAGAGCAAATCGGCCGTATCAATCATGTCCTTCCACTCTGACAACAGAGCTCGCACCTCCGACGTCAGTGCCGCCTCGTTGTATCTTCTCAACGAAGAACCAGCCGAGTGGGCAGCGCCCTTCGCAGAATCATTCGCCGACTGCGCACCACCCTGCTTGCGCCTGGTCGTATACCGGTGGAAAGTCTTGTGAGCCACCACTGTAGCTTGCCGCTCATTCTGCCCCGTATGCTTCTTCCCCGTCTTCGGCGCAAGCGCCACGATCATAGCGGCAAAGTGCCCACCACCGATCATGCAGAGGAAGTAATGCGGTCCAATCTCCGGCGTCACCGGCAGCTTCACGCCTCCCCCGTCACCCTCATTACTCTCTTCCTTCTTCGCACCCGCCTGCTGCGGCGGAAGCTGCTTCTTCCGTATCGTCTCCGCCAGGCTCTTCTCATCCTCCTGCTCCGCATCCGACAAGATCGCCCGATACACGCCCAGGTTGACCTCCGCGGGCAAGCTCGCGCTCGTGAACCACAGCATCGGCGGCTTCCCCGCGCCCCTCTTCCTCTTCTTCGCCGCCACCACCTCCTCCGCCCCGCTCGCGTCCGCAATCTTCGCCTGTTTCTTCAGCAGCGCGCTCAACGTCGAGTCTCCACCACCCTTCTGCCCGCTCGCCGCATCCTCCTCGTCCGATTCGCTGCTGCTGCTCTCCGATCCGGAAATACTCTCGTCCAGCTCGCCCACCAGTCGCTCGAACTCGGTCTCGCCCACGGGCGTGGCGCCGCGCATCTTCTGCTTGAGGTTGTAGCCGTGCAGGTCCGACCGCACGTGCCCACGTTGTTCCTCCAGGCTGGCGAACGTCAGGTTACAGAGGCCGCACGACGTTGCCGGCGCGCTATCTCCTCCGTCCTTCTCGTCATTGGCGTCCTTGTCGGGACTGCGACGCGACTGTGTTGGGTCCGAGCTCGCATTGTCGGCGCCGGTGGTACTCGTGACAGCGGCAAGGGTGGCGGCGCTTTGCTCCTTTACGCTGAGGGTGTCGACGATGTCCTTGGGGAGGTCGAAGACTGGTTTGTCGCGAAACGTTTAGCTGGCGGGGCTAATGCGCGGGGTGGGGTTTGGACTGGAGTCAGGTACCGTAGAGCGGCTTCTGCAGAAGCGGGTGTTCCTCTTTGTGCGCCATTGTTGAATTCTGCCAGGCGTGCAAGGCGGCGCTTGAGGACGTTGGTTTTTTATGAGAGTTGAGGCGGCGCGTTGGCGGTGTCTGACTGATGGAGCGCGGCGGGCGGCGTCCCCTCGTACGTCACCGGGGTTTGAGTCATGTAGCAGATAAGATTAGATGCACAATCACAGTAACTGTAAAATGATTGATGGAGTAAACATGGATGCAGATTGCTCAGTTCTTGAAATGATTTTTTACATGATAAGCAACTTTTGATCGCATCCAAGTCAATATCTTACACTCCGATACAAGCCTTCTGAATGCCCTACGCATGGTCCCAGATATTTCCCAAAGTTTAGCCTCGAATGCGTCCTACCTCCTCCACCTACCACCATCTGGCGGCCCACCCATACCGTGTTGGACACCCCAACCTCTATCGCGGGGCCTTCCGCCAGGCCCGCCCCCGCCACCAGGGCCACCGTATGTGCCTCTGTATTGCACACGGCCGCGACCCCTCACTCCGTCGAAAGTCTCCGCGTCCGGACCAGCGTCCACGAGCACATCCCCGTCCTCGAATGTGTACCTCCGCTCCGTGCCACCAGCAGCGTCGCTGGGCTTCCAATCCCTACTGGTGCAGCGATCAAGCTCGTCCAGGCGCTTCTCAGCGACATCCTTCTCGACGGGCAAGAAGTAAAGCTTCGGCTTTGCCGTCGTGGACCGGAATAGCTTATCCAATGTCAAGAACGACTTCTCCGCCGCTGGACCGGTAGGCGGCTTCTTGGCAGGAGCGCTTGACGCAGTCGGAGAGCTCGCGCTTGCAGAGGCTCTCACGGGCGGCCGCGGTCCAGTTGCGCCCACTTCTCTCAGCTCAGCCCTGACGCCGGAGTCTCCGTCATCGGGCTCATACACGACTTCCCATCTCTTTCCCATGCGACCGCCACCTTCCTTCTCTTCATAGTCAATCCATTCGCCGACCTTCTCCTCAGGGACGAAGTCTGCCCACAAGGCTTTCCTAGTTCTTTCGACTGGCCAAACTGCGCCGTGGAGGGCGCTTCTCACTCGTGCGGCAGCGGATACCGAGTTGAACAAAGCAAGTACGTGTGTACGGATAGGATCCAGGTGGAAAAGCTCTAATACATCGGTGTCTGGTTCGGACGTGGAGGGCGGGGAAGCTAGAGAAATGAGATGTTTCTTAAGCGCAGGCAATTGGAGCGGTCTCATGAATTCGCGAATGTAAAGGCCACGGGTTGCAGGATGTAGTGCAGGCGAAATCGGGCGGTCGTCGTCCTCGGGTACCGGTCCGGTCTCTGTTGGGCCGCTACCGGCAGGCGCAGAAGTGGCATCTTCCAGGGCGGATTTAAAGCGTCCCTCCTTTTCCGCCTTGTGCGACGTTGAGGGCCGGCGCACTTGTATCGACTCCTCTGGCGACCTGCTCCTCGTCCTTTCCTCCTCCCTTTCTTCCAGCACCTGTTGGCCGCGCTCTCCTTCGCCCGGGTCATTTCCATGTTCATTTTCAGATTCTTTCATGTCCTCCGCCGCCTTCGAGCCCGTGACGTCTATCACGTTGTCGCTCGTTCTCGCGGGCAACACGGTCTCCGCGGGCTCCATATCGACCGGCGCATCAGCCTCCTCCATCACAGCATCTTTCGTTTTCGGTTCCGGAGCGTCGACATCCTCGTGAAGATGTACTACAGGAGCGTTATCCTCATCTTGTTTCAAACGCTTCTTCGTGGCCTCCTCCGGCGGAATCGGTGGCGTGACGCTGCGCCTTTTCCTCTTCCTGGTGTCCTCCTTCAGCTCCGGCGATCCAAGCCGTGACGAATCTGCGGTCGAAGCGCGCGCCTCCACCACCGGCGTCGGCGAAGGTTGCTCATGGGTCGGGATTGGCGTCTGCGAGACGGAGGTGTTGGCCGTCGTGGGACGTGGAGTCGTGTCATCCTGTTCCACCGGCGCAGGCGCTGGCGCATCTTCCTGGAAGTCGTGACCTGCAACGCCATCCGCAGACGGTGTTTCTTCAGCTGGCTGTATGGTCTCGTGGTATGGAAGTGCCGCTGGGGGTTCGCTCTGCGACGCGACATCTCCTGACACCTTCTCTATGGTGGCGTCCTCCACGGGCTGTGGTACCGGCGCATCATCCTGCTGCTCCAGCGCCGCTGGCGGAGTGGCATTGTCCGATGCGGGCGACGCATCCTGAGCTTCGGTCGCAGCCTCAGGCTCCTCGGCGACAGGCGCGGCTTCGGTGGTGGACGCGTCTTCCTCCTCGGCGGCGGCGGCGGCAGCAGCGTCGTGCTCTTGGAGCCTCTCAATGATCTGCTGCTTGCGCGTGAGCCCGGTTGATGGAATACCGCGCTCCTTCAGCACTTGGCGCAGCTGCGCGACGGTCTGTTTGCTGTAGTCGGTCATGGGGAAAGGTATGCAGCTACTCGCGACGGCGGTACTCGGGTGAAGGCGAAACTACTTGGCGGTGAAGAGTCGTTCAGCGTGTGCGCTCGAGCATGTGACGGGGTGTGGCCGATGGCAGTTGAGTCAGGGTGTTGTTGCAAATGAAGGTGGGCGCGAAGTGGTGTCGTGGGGGTGCGCAGCTTTGTGCGTGTCGGCGTTCCGCATGCAGCGCAACGGTCAATTCTGGGGTAGGGAGCCGCAGCGGCCTCGCGCTCCACCGCCCGCCGTAGACATGGACAGGCACACAGGCCCAGCAAAACGGTAGCCGAAACGTACCACGTGCGCTGTCGTACCTGAAGCGGAAATCAACGGAAAGAACCCCACCCTCGAACGTCGGAGTCCGCTGTTGGGACTTTGATGACGGGGACTTGACATCATGGGATTCAACATGTTGACTGTAAGGATCTCGTACTTGCGATATGTCCTTGCCGGTCGCAGGAATATAGAGGTATCATTGCTTGAATTAGACACAAAAGCCTAGAGCTTGATCCTTATCATATCTGACAGCATTCCATCCGTCTCCAACCCAAAACGATGCAAGGTCCTGTACAGCGCAGATATTCTAGGAATGTTCTTTCTAACCCAACTTTGATTGACCGAGGGAGTGTGGTGTCGACTGAGTGAGGGCAAGCAGTGTGAACGAGTGCTCTACCGCAACTAAAGATGAGAGCGACCAAGAATTATAGAGGAAGCTCATGCGTTGAGACCGGGTCAACCTGCAATCGTACGGCTGAAATAAGCTTGCAATGAACGCCCAAAGCTCGAATGCAGGGGAACACAGATAGCCGGGGACGCTTGGAGACTCTCTAGCTCATACCTAGGCGCTCGGCCCGCGATCCATCTATACCGAGGGAGAGCCGCCTTTTGTTAGTGACAAGCCTGAGGCACCATCGTCCATTATTAGAGATGCGCACAGACAACGATGATGATCCCTGGGCTTATCCCGACACGTCCTCGCGTCGCGGGCTATTCCGCGGTTCCACGCGCGCAACCGTGGCAACCACAATCCCAAACACGCAACAGTAGACCTCTGCTGCCAGTGCCACCTACTCCGATACCGACCTACTGTCCACAATGCCAATCGACTGGAAGTCGCAAGACAGCTACCAGCGACTGCTCGCCGCGCTGGTCGCCGCGAACGACAACAGCATAGACTACAAGAAGGTCGCCTACTACTTCGGCCAGGGCGCGACGTACGACTCGATCGAAGGCCGCTTCCGCATCGCGAAGCGCATGGCCAACGACCTCAAGCGCGAGGCCGAGGACGAGGGCCGCCAGATGCCGACCAGCCGGGTACGGAGCACCACCAGCACGCCGCGCAAGCCCAAGGCGCAGCGGCCCGCCGCGAACACGGCCGAGTCGTCGCAGCACTCCGTCCAGTCCGGCCGTATCGAAAAGTCGACACCCTCCAAAAGGAACCGCAGCAACGCCGCCGCCACCGCCAACGCCGCATCCGCCAAGGCCCCGGCGAAGCAGCAGCAGGAGCAGGAGCCCGAGCCGCAGACGCCGAGATCCATGGAGGCGCCGGAGGATAGCCAGCAGGGCTTCTCGCAGGACCCGTTCGAAAAAGCGTTCCAGCATAGCTTTGACGACGCGCTGCAGCGGTCATTCTTCTTCGAAGACTTTGACGATGCCGTCTGATGAGCCGACTTTCCTGGTGGTGCACAACCATGGACACAAACAAACCCTTGTTGAGGCGGCAAAGAAAGATCCGCCTCGTGTGATGAAGCCAAAGGACGATGGGTGGGAGGACTACACAATGATATCCAGGCAGGAGTTCAGCGTATATTGGGATCAACTGTCCATAAGAGACGGAACGGCGTTGCCTACAGTCGAATGTTTACTCCGCAACCTTCGGTGGTCGCTGCGGAAACGCCTAAGCGATCCGCGCAAGACCGCGTCGCGTGCGCGCTCATATCACACCCCCTCCCCTATGGATAGATAGTTAGCTACCTAAACGAATCTCTTGGAGGAAGCTCCGATGAGGATAATACTACAGACATTCTTGTCCCTTTGTGTGGCCAAAAAGGAAAGGAAAGACGAAGAACAAGCCCATGCCAGCCTGACCCATGGTTCTGCCCAAGGATGATACGTTGGCCGTGTTTCAGAGCGGCTGTAAGGAACAGAAATCAAGCCGCCGCTTTCACCCTGAACCAAGCAGCCAGTGCTCTGGCAAAGGGGTCTTTCAATGTCCGCGTCTGATGCAAGGAAAGTCGCGCACGTCGCAAGTCCTTCTCCTTTGGGACGACTTCGGGATGAGGGATTGGAGGCTGCGCCTCAGAGGCGGGGACCGTGGGGTGATGAGCCGCGTCCTATAATACGCGTATGCGTGCCGTTCACAATGTGCCAGATCCAGCTCGCTAAAAATTACAGCGGCGCCTACGGGAGTCCCTTAATCTAGGCGCACGGATCCTGAGTACGCAATGCCAAGTTATGTGCAAATGGAGAGCAAATGAAAGAGCATCAGCAATTTCTGATGATGAGGTATCTCAGACGATGAAAAAACGACATGGCTCGATAACAAACTGGCTCCGCCCATGCCAAGCGATCGCTCCCTAAACTTGCCCTTTTGCACTGGTATCCTGAAGAAAGCCGAAGCTGGAACCATCCCAACCGCGGATGCGAACGATGTCAAATGCCAAACTGCTGTCGTGACTTGCGTGTCAAAATGGAAATTTCGCCGTGTGCCGCAAACGTGCCCAGAAAAAAAGGTACGAGATCCGCTAGCTAGCGGAGGGATCTCTTAACGCCGGGAATCCCATGGAAAAAAATAGAATGGACGCTAGAAACCTTTCAAACAAAGCGCGCCGGGTGTGGTTGTTGATTCGACAGTAGGTGCGCGTCGTCGTCCGGGTCGTCCGTCGGCTTGATATACCCTGCCTCTGTCGGGCTTCTTCCTCTTCCGATCCTTGCCGTTGCTGCTTCTTGCTCGGTTGCTCGAGGATACGCCGTCTCGCTATCGGCCCTGTCTCTCGCCGCAATGTAGCCCTCCGCTACCCTCCCCCTCCTCTCATCAGGGTGCTCGAATGGGCTTTCTTGATCCGAATGAATGTCCGAACTGGATCTCCGGTCGAATTCGTCCATGGTGTCGAAGCGGCTATTTGCGCGAGCGCGGCCGTAGGGTGTGCTTTGGGTGGCCATTTCCACGGAATTAGGGCTGCCAGCGCCCTCCATCCGTGTCTGATAGGAAACGTCCTTGGTGCGGTTGCGGACGCCGACAAAGAGCCAGCGAAGACCGCGTGCAAAAGCCTTCATGATATCCCAAGGGTTGAAAGCGTCCACAATTGCCAAAATGCCCAAGAATCCACCCTTGTACCTCTTGACCTTCTTCCCCATGCCGTTGTCGAGCGGGTCCGCAAACGGGTCGCCTTTCTTAATAATGTACGGCTTCCAGGAAAATGCGAAAATGTGCATGATGGCAAAAAAAGCCATCTCGAAGCAGATGAGCAGATTAGGAAGGCCAACTTTGATGTCGGCGTACGCGAGCCAGTCCGATTCCTTGAGCCATCCTTCACTTGTAGCAAAGCTAATCGCAGTACTCTGCCAAAAGCAGAAGAAAATGACCAGCTTGATGCACAGCACCTTGAGAAAAGGCCTATGCGGCGCGAGATCCTGCTTCAACTGGATATAGAACTGGATCAAGCAGTACATCGCGATCGTGACTGCTATGGATTCAAAGAACATGGACCAGAAATGGGCGTACTCCGGGGAAAGCGAATCCTCGCACAGCACACCATACTTCTCTGCGAGAACCGAGACCACGGTGAAGAGGACGCGGATAAAGCAGTATTGGAAAACGGAAACCCAGACGATCTGTGCAACTGTCAGACGCGGTTCGGCTGGAGAGATTCTGACACGCCAAGTGCGTGATGTACGGAAGGCATGGATCAACCTACATTGAACCAGGTCAAACCACTTCGCGGCTTGCGCAGCCACCCGCTGGTTTCTCCACCAGAGCATTTCTGGCCCCAAGTGATCGGCCAAACCCAGTTTTTGGTTTCAATGGCCCTAAAGTATTCCTTTTGTTCATGCAAGGAAGGCGCAATGTAATGGCACATCAGGGTGAAGAAACTGGAAATGGCGAATGCCTCGTAGCAGTCGCGGAGGACCTCGAAGTACGTGTGGTGGTGGTAGTAGTGGATCGACAACATGGAAACAGCCGCATATATGGGAATCATTAGGAGAATGCGAATGATTCTGTCGAGAGAGCGAGGTTAGCCTGGGGTCCTTCAAAGGGTCATGTCGGATAGCGCATGGCCTCCCGCACCACCGCAAGCGGCGGTGAACAACAGCGAAGGTGCTCTTGACGGCCGTGCAGACATAGCAGAGGCTCAAGGTACGCGCGGGGGCGCCGGGAGCTGGGGCAGGGTATCGGGCAGCCAGAAGGACAAGCACGCCAACCTTCCCTTGGCAGCAGTCGTGTGGTACGCGGCGTAGCGGCAGTGGGCAGGCGCAGAACGTACTGTTTTTGCTCGAGGGGGCGGGAGTAGTGGGTGGCATGTTGGAAGATGAGGACGAGACTGATGATGATGGCGATGGCGCTGAAGACGAAGGCAATGATTCTGCGAGAGGGTGGTGGTTAGCAACGCGGCCTTGGGGGAATGAGCTTGGCGCAGCGGAGGCTTACTGGGCGATGGTGTGGAAAGTGACGCCGAAGTCCAGCTCGTCGATCCGCCAGATCTCCTCCTCGTCGATTTCCGCGACTTCTTCGTTTGGGCACTTGGTCATGGTCGGCGGCGGCTAAGGAGTGAACGTCGGTCGGAGGTGTGTGGCGGCGGCGGCAGCAGCAGCAGCAGCAGCAGACGCGGCAGCTATGAGGGAAGCGGAGCAGGCGGGCTTTGTCCAGAGTAAATTACCACCGAAACAACCGCGCCGGCGGAGACCGCGACGCGCAAGGCTGTGAGCCCTGCGGCCTTGGCGCCTAGCTGGGGCTCAAAATAGGGGTTCCTGTGGGACGTCATCGCTGTATCGATACGCTGTGCTGAGAATGGAACGTCGTGTGCGGCACTGCGAGCCACAGCGGATTGCACTGCCACCAACCGGATGCCCTGTATTGGTCGGCTGCGCTAGGCACCGCCGTAACGATTTCTATTAATTGGACTACATTCTGCCTGGCCTCGTTTCCGATCTGAAGCGCCAACACAACGCCCTTGCAAATTCCTGTCCAACAGGCCACACCCATGTGCCCAGCATCCGCGCGGTCAGATCAAGCCCCAACTCCGAGAACCACCCGCTCCCGTCGCTGCGGCTGGGTGGCCTCCGCACGATTAAACTCAGCGATTTTCGCGCGCCGCAGCTGTTCAGATCAAGTGCCGCACAGAAGGCGGTGCTTTCCAAATTTGCTCGATGCTACTTCGTGTCACGGCGTACGGCGTGGGGACAGCGTCCTGCTATTCAGGTCGCCCTGTCAGCTTCTGCATTCTGCGCCTCCCCAGCCCCACTGTCTGTCTCCGCGCTGGTGCCACCAACTACGCCTGTAGCACCTCGCTCCCTTCGCCCTCTTGCCCCAGCCTTCAGCACTTCCCATTTCTCTCGGTATCTTCCGAGAACGCTGAGAAGCTTTTCATTCTCCCTAGACACCTTATCGTGCTCGCGCTCCAATAGCTCCTTGTCGCGCGTCAAGCCATCAACTTGGCTCTCGAGATCGCGTAACCGATGTTCCATGTGAGATTGATCTGCCGCGTGACCGGCTGTCTGCGGATGGCTACTCGGACCCGATCCAACCGGAGGTCTGTGTGCTCGGAAGCTTTGCGCAAGCGCAAGAGACTGGGACTGGGATGATGCTTCCCACATATGCAATCGTTTGCTCAACTTATCAAGAAGCTGTCGCATCATAGCATTTTCCAACTCCAGCTCTTCCATCGTCTTTCTTCCTCCTGTTCCCGTACCTCCCTTACCAAATTCCGTTGCTGCGGCTAGACTTCCCGCAGAACCGGGACGTGCACGACGCCCTGAGCGTGTAGTTGTAGGTGATGGCGGCGCGGGCTCCTCATTAGCGTCAACGAATTCCTCTCCGTCAAATGAACGCTCTTCCTCTTCGATAATAGGAGAAGGCACTCCGCCATGAGTCTGGTTCCCAGTATGGTTAAGTATTCCGGCATAAGAGACTGTCCCGCCTGTGGTAGGCACGACAATGAAGCTTTCTGCTGCACCAGGTGTTGTGTCCAAAGCTCTTAACGTGGCCTTGGAGAAAAGGGTGGAAGGGTCCGGGACAGTGTCTGCTTTCGCGCTGCTAGCACCGCCTGCAGTCTGTGAGGAGGCCTTGCCAGCGGATTTTGGCGCAGGCTTCTCGTAAGCAGGTTCCTGAGACTCCTCCGGCATGAGGGGAAGGCCGGCAAAGGCCAAGGGTGCTGAAAGCGCGGAGTAGAATGTCTCGAACGTGGAGAAAAAGCGCTTGAACCCTTCATCCGTGGGTGATTGCTTTTCCATATGTTCCGCGCTTTCCTTCTCATCGCTGCCTTCCGCAGGCTCTGCTTCAGCAACGGGCCTCGCTTGCTGAGATCCCTCCTTCCTGAACTCCTGTGGAGTCGCTCTCTCAGCACGGTTGAGGATCCTGCCATCCACATGTTGTGGCGATATGGCGGGGGCCGCGGGCCGGCGCTGCGATCCAGGAATGCCACGTGCAGAAGCTAAGTTGCTGGCGATGGAGGATGACAGGTCTCGCGGGGGCTTGCGGCGCGGGGTGGCCCTCGGGGGCGACTGCGGTGCTCTTCGCGGAGACGTTGGGCGCGCGGTAGCGGTAGAGGACTGGTGGACATCGACCGTCTGGGCGGGTTGGGAAGGCTCGGGCTGGTTCTTCGCCGAAGCGGTCTGGTGATTGCATTTGATGATGCTGGCAAGGCGCTCGTGGTGGCTCTCCAACAGCTTCAGGACACGGAAGGCTTCAAGGTCGCTAGTGCCGGTAGCAGCTTTGGCAAACTCGCCAGCAGCCTGCTGGTGTTCGTCGCTGGCCTGCGAGGAGTTCGCCTTCCAGTTTTCGGCAGAAGCGTTGCGCGCATGTGCGTGCGCCTAGCGGGAGGGTCAGCAAACAGGCGGCGATCATGCGTAAAGATAGCAACACGTACGAGGGTAAGGGGCGCCGTCTCCATCTCGGTAGAAGATGGCAGAAGGGGTGTGGGCGGGGGCTGTGAGTTGCTGGGTGCGCGCAGGACAGGCTGTGAGCTCGCACGGGTAGCAGCCGCGGAAGTGGAGGGCGGGCGCGTTGGTGATCTGCCTAGCCGGCGTGCGGGTTTACCCTTCTCGGCATGACGTTGACGGTATGGGCATGGCACCGCTCAAACAAGCAGGTAGCAGTTGCAGGCGACGGAAGGCGCGGTGCAGCGCAGCGCAGTCAGTCTGGGCTTGCGATCCTTTGATCCTGCTGCTGCTGCGAGACATGGCATTCATATTGAGTGTCACCGGCAGTTCAGAACAGCCAGCACCAGTTTCCAGCAGCAGCGGCGGCGGCGGCGCGCGACAGCATTCAGCCGCAACCCCAGCTTCTTCCGGCACAAGCGCGCACGAGGAAGCAAGATCCAGGCGCGCGGATGCACGGCACCCGCAGGAACGCGATAGTGACGGCATCGGGGTTTCCAAGCATCCAAGCGGCGAGGACCAGCACCGGCACCAGCACCACTGAGGCCGGTCTTAAAGTGACATCGCGCCCTTGCGCCTGTAGTCTGCAGCACCCACAAGATGGATACCGCCGCAGATACCGCACTCAGTCGCTCGAGCAGCCGCTCCGTGCGCTCCAAGGTGTTCCTTGGGCGTCGCCATCGCGACTCTGCTCCCAGCGCTGTGCCAGCCGACGACGACGCAGGCGGCCTGCGCTCCTCCATCGACGAGGCACTCGGCAAGCTCAGGCAGCGCGCAAACTCGCACGCGTCGGCAGATAGCGGACGCGGCAGCGTTGACTCGCCAAAGCGCTTCTCGGGCCTGTTCAGACGACGGGCCAGGAAGACGGAGGACGCAGGCTCCGACGAAAGCGCTGATGGAGACACTCTTGGCGGGGGCGTTCTCAGCTTCGACCAGCCCAGCCCCAGCGACGAATCTCTGCAGCTCCACAAGAGCGTCGCGTCCAGCCTCCTGACTGAGGACAGCGACTCAGAAGCGTAAGTCGTCTCTCATTTGTGCCCCCGGTCCTGCACATCACCACCAGTCGAAACGCTCGTGCGCACCCCTCCCCAGTGAACCCTGCCGGGGATCGTCCCTGCTCGCGCACCCTTACCACGGCCTGGGCGCTCTCCTGCTCAACCCTAGACTCCTCCACCGTCGCCTCCAGCTCTGCTCCACATCTCGCCTTCTACCGCTGGCGGTACATCGTCGTATTCGTGTCGGCTGCCGCTATTGATAGAAGCGCAATTGTCATTTTACATTCGAGCGTGCACCGGTCGTCACCGCTAATAAACCGCCTCTCAGACCTCCCGTCAGACCCTCTCTTTCCCCACATCAATCCCACGCTGGCTACTTAACCCTCTCCTCGCCCTTGATTGCCTCGCTGGCCGTCAAAGCTCCATCTGTAACCAAACTATCGACCTCCGGGAGCTCCTCCTCGCACGACGACACCCTGGCTCCCAAGCACGCCGACACTCTTCAGCCCGAATCGAAGGAGCGGCGCGGCTCATCCCCCGCCAGGAAGTTCAAAGGCGCATTCGGCCAGAAGAAGTCAGGAACGACAGAGTCGCTCAAGTCCACCGAGCGAGGCGGAGGTGGTGGACTGGGCTCTCTGTTTGCGGGGGGAAAGAAGTCGCGGAGCAGTTCCAAGGTCAGCCTTGTCGAGGACCCATTGCAGGATTCGGTACAGGCGCAACAGTCCGAGGAACAGCAGCAGCCGCCTGCGTTGAAGCGCATTGAGACTCCGCCCATCAACGCCCCGACCTCGAATCCGGAGACCCCGCCATCAAAGCTCATTCATGCTCCCACCACCGTCCTAACCCCGCCAACCCCTACCGATCTAGAAGCGCCGCCGAGTCTGTTCAAGAGGCCTTCATCATCCTCCAGGGCCGAGCACAAGCCTACGAATTCGAATCCTAACGTCGTCGTTACACCTTCCGGTAGCCTTGTCCAGCGCCGTGCTCGATCAGCCACTACCAACTCCAATCCTCCGAGCAAGCTCTCGCACGTCGCTACTGTTCCTCTAACGCCAACACTCGAGGAGGCCAAGACGCCTGGTGGCAGTTTAACGCCTGGAAACAGCTTCTTCTCGTCCGTCTTCTCTGCCGCGCAGAACGCTGCCAGCTCGCTGAGCAATATCACATCGATAAACCAGGGCCAGAAAATCAAGGCTCCTGTCGCGGATACTGAGAACACCGGTCCAGCTGGTGGAGAGGAAGTGGTCGGTGGTGGCTCTGACCAGGACAACGCGGACGACGCAGGCGCCGAGAAGAAGCAGCTCGCTGTTGAAACCCTTGGTTCTGGGGACTTGAGCCTCAGTCATCTGGGAATCTCCGAGACGGATTCTGAGCCGAATCAAATGGCCTCTACAACAGAGCTGGCCGAAGCCCGGCCGCTCACACCAACTGTGATTGATGCGGATGAGGCATCTGCAAGAGCCGAGGACAGCGCAGCCGCCAAGGCAGTATCCGAAGCTTATCTGCAAGGACCATCAGACTCAGGCGCCCTGAATGTCGAACGACAACGCTCGCTTTCCGGCTTATCAGACACGCAAAGGCCATCAAGCAAAACCGGCGAAGAGGGAGAAACCCGCCTTAGCCGTTCCGGCAGTGTTCGCAGTCGCTTTAGCGATCGTAATAACAAAAAGGGGCCGCGGCGACACCGCGGAAGCTCCGCCGCAACCTCTACCGCGCTTGGGCCCGCACAAACCAACAGTACTACCACTCTGCCAGGCACCAATGTCGGCGTTGGTAACGGCTCGCGGTTAACGGGCTTCGCCGTCGCGAGCCGGAAGCGGAACCGAGACTTCCACAATCAGTTCAGGAGCGTACCTGAGGATGACTACCTCATCGACGATTACAGTGCCGCCTTGCAGCGAGATATCCTCTTGCACGGCAGGCTGTACGTATCGGAGGGCCACATCTGCTTCTCGAGTAACATTCTGGGTTGGGTGACGAACCTGGTCATTAGCTTTGATGAAGTCGTGTCCGTGGAGAAGAAGAGCACCGCCGTCATCTTCCCCAACGCCATTGTGATCACGACGTTGCATGCCCGCAATGTTTTTGCCAGTTTGGTGAGCAGAGATCCTACTTATGATTTGTTAGTGGGGATCTGGAAGATCAGCCATCCCAATCTCAAGAGCTCTCTGAACGGCGTGGCGCTTGATGCAGGTACGGGAGACAAGACTGAAAAGGCCGACCTCCCGGACGTGATTGATGATGGTTCAGAGGAGGGTTCGGAAGAGGAGGTCTACGATGAAGATGATGACGATGAGGACGGTGCTGCGAGCTTCACGGGCCCAAGCGAGGGCAGTATCATCGGCAGCGACGCAGAACCCGTCAAATCTATCAGCCGGAAACCATCTGCTAACCCTGTAGGGGGTCAGGCAAATGGTGTCGACGCAGCCAATGGCGGAGCTGTAGCCAATGGTGCCGCCACGGGAGGGCAAGACTTCCCAGGACCTGCTACACATGCACCAACTGAGTGTGGGGATGAAGGCGATCACTTCAGCAACCTTCTTATCGATACGACCATCCCGGCTCCTCTTGGGAAAGTCTACTCATTGATGTTCGGCCCAGCTTCTGGTGCTTACATGCGAAAATGGCTGGTTGAGGATCAAAAATCAATGGATCTTCAAATGGAAGATGACAAGAAAGGATTGGGTGAAGACCGCAAGTCATTCTCGTTTTCTTACATCAAACCATTGAACGCATCAATTGGCCCCAAGCAGACGAAATGTATGATCAACTCCACGCTCGACCAATTCGACCTGGAAAGAGTTGTTACGGTCACCTGTAACACTCAAAACCCAGACGTACCCAACGGCAACATCTTCGTTGTCAAGACGAAATACTGTCTAATGTGGGGACCGGGCAACTCAACACGTCTCATCATGACCTTTGTAATCGAGTGGTCAGGCAAGAGTTGGTTGAAAGGTAAGAAATGCTCCTATACCCTCTGCATCCTATTTCAGCGGCTAACACACTTGTAGGTCCCATCGAAAAGGGTACAAACGATGGCCAGACACAATACGCCAAAGACCTGGTTGCCGGCCTAAAGGCAGCCGTCTCCGCAAAGGGGCCATCTAAGGGTGGCGCCAAAGGCAAGAAGGGCGGCAAGCGGAGGAAGGAGGCCGGGTCATCTCCCGCGCGCGCTGAAGCTGCCGCTGCATCACCAGCTGCGGCAGACAAGGCCTCGAACTGGGGACTTCTGGAGCCGTTGCATGGCCCGCTTCGCCCCGTCACAGACATGCTTCCAGACTTCATCTCAGCCCAAGTGGTCATCGCCTTTCTCCTGTTCCTCATGTTCATCTCATGGCTTCGTTCGCCCTCATCTTCCGCTAGGGGCGGCTATGGCGCACACGGCAGCCTCGGCGTGCCGGGTCTGGCCACGCCGGCGCGCATCATCGCATACGAGGAGATGTGGCGTCGCGAAGAGAGCGAGTTGTGGGACTGGCTGGAAGAACGCGTACGCATGGACCGCGCGGCCGCCGGCACCCCACTCCAGAGCCAGAGCAGCAGCACCTCGACGCGCAAGCAGCAGGTCAAGCAAATGGGCGAGCGTCTCGACAGCGATGTGCGCATGAGTCAACGCCAGATTGAGGAGGCACTCCGCGTCACGCAGGAACGTCTCGAGGTGTTGAAGGAGGCGGTCGAGAAGAAGAGGCCTGCGCCGGCAACGGCAGACGCATCCGAGGCGGTTGCCGCGGCGGCGGAGGAACATTCATCTTCTTCCCCCCTGGCGGTATAAACATTAACGTCCTATGAAGTGCTTTCCTTTATTACCTCAAGTATATCCTAGTGTTTTGTCCTATCTTCTTGCTTACCATCATTGCTGCATGTGAAGGAATTCCTGCAGTGCGGCTTTCCGAGTTTTCAAGTCTCGTTTGTCCTACCCCCTTTTTTTTTTTCATATCTGTCTCTTCTGAATTCTGACTGGAATCTCTTTCGTCTGTTCGTTCAACTGGCCTGTATATCTTTGACCGTATTGTCTTTTGCGTTTTCCATTTCTCTCCTTGCGTCTCGTCGGGAAAAAGTTACCCTGGAAGGTGTTTTCATCCAAAGAACAGGGAGGAGGCATGATCACCTACTTCCCCCTTTTGTCTTCTGTTTGCTCTTTTGTCAGGTCGGGCTGGTTTATTTCCTTGTGTGTGTATACGTGTGGCGGGGTGTAGTGACTTCCCTTTATCTGTTGAAGAATAGATGAGAGAAGGGGATGCTCAGGCCTACTCGCATTTCTTAGCATCCGAGCTCATGTAGTCGGAATCGATACCACCATCTTCCTCCTTTTCGAACTGGATCAGCAAGCGAATGCGCTACGTTGTGTGACATATATCCTCATTCTTTCCACCTCCTTGGATTCAAACGTGAGGTTACCTCGAACTACCTGACACAAAGCCACACACGAGACGCAGTGTAGAGGGTCGCCATTAGAATGTTTATGTGTCTATTCCTTATACATAACATCATTCTCATGGTGTTGAGAGTAAAGGTTTGCTTGATCATCTCGACTCCACATCATCCAATTATGGCCGGATGGCGCGTCTTTTCTGGTGCTGATCATAATCCAATGCACCCGGGAATGCGTTTGTGAGAGATTCTCCAATCACCATGCCTTCCGAAGGTTCCGGCATCCAAGAGCTCATTGCTTTTCAAAGCTGCATAGAGGCACAGGATTCCGAAATCGGAGGGATGGGGATGGTTAGCTGAATACGTGTAAAGTGCGGGGACTTCGGTCACAGGCGCCGCGTGGATTTTCATGTGCAAGCATTCACTCTCTCCACGCTTTCATTTTTCCCGCCATTGCTTTTCACATCCTCTCTCTTGGGGAAACAAATGCAAATGCTCATACAGCAGTTGTGGATGTGCAGCTAAACAAGATCCACGGAATGTTACTCAATTTGTTATTGTTAGAGAAAGCTCAATGGCTTGCCCTAGAGAACTGAAGACAACCCCAATAGAAACTCCGACCCCGCTTTCCCACACTGAACAGACCCGCAATTTCCCTTTCAATAACCCCACCAGTTTACGTCAATTTCTCCACCTTTACGCAGCGGCTGCCTGCATGGGAGCGGGCTGCTGCGCCGCGACCTGACCCAGGTGTTCGTTGTACTCCGGAAGACCGGGGTGCACGCCAATACGCTCCTTAGGAAGCAAGTCGACGAGCAGAGGGTTGGGCTTGTTGCTCTTGCCAGCCGAGAAGACGGACTGAGAGTCCTTGTACGCCTTCACGCAATCAACATACTTGTCGAAGAGATAGGCAGAGTCAAGCGGGCCACCCTTGGCCTCGGGATGGAACTGAGCGCTGAAGATGGGGCGAGACTTGTGAATCATGCCCTCGTTGGAGCTGTCGTTGAGGTTGACAAAGTACTCCTTCCATTCGCTGCTCAAGGAGCCAGTGTCCACAGCGTAACCGTGGTTCTGGGACGTGATGTGGCACTTGCCGGTAGTAAGGTCAAGGGCTGGGATGTTGTGAGCACGGTTGCCGTACTTCATCTTAATGGTGCGGGCACCAGCAGCAAGGGCGAGGAGCTGGTGCCCCATGCAAATACCCATGATAGGGACCTGGCTGGTCTCGATGAGCTTGCGGATGTGGTAGACAGTGTCCTGGCAGTGAGTTGGGTCACCGGGACCGTTGGAGATGAAGACGCCATCAAAGTGGTGGGCAATCTTGTGAATGGGGTAGTTGTACGGGAAACAAGTCACGCTAGCACCACGGCTCACAAGGCTGCGGAGGATGTTCTCCTTGACACCGCAGTCGATAAGAGCGACGTGCATGTCGCCGAGGTGCGAGCTGACGTGGAAAGGCTGCTTGGTGCTCACACGGCGGACAAGGTTGATTCCCTCAGGGTCAATGTACGCCTCGTCCTCATCGGCATCGTACTCCTCGCCAATGGAGATCCTGGCAAGAGAAGAACCCTGCTCACGGAGGTAGGTGACAATGGCGCGGGTGTCAACACCGGAGATGGCGGGAACGCCCTCCCTCTGGCACCACTCAGCCAGACTCTCGACAGCGGTCCAGTGGCTGTGCTGCTCAGCGACGTCGGCGACGATGATGCCAGCAGCCTGAATGTTAGGCGACTCGAAGTACCTCAGCAGGCCGAACTCATCGCGGACAGACGAGGGAACGCCGTAGTTGCCAATCAAGGGCTGGGTGAAGACGAGAATCTGCCCACGGTAGGAGGGATCGGACATGGACTCTGGGTAGCCGACGAGGGAGGTAGTGAAGACAGCCTCGCCGGAGATGTTCTTCTTAGCACCGAAGGATTTTCCGGAGTAGATGGGGCCGTTCTGTGCGCGGGCGGTGAGCTTTGACACATCGAGATGGGAACCCCGATGCTGTGACGTACCTTGATGGTGAAAGTGGCACGGTCCCTGGTAATGCGGCCCTTACTGGCCGCATTGGGAGCAGTGTTGTGGACGGTGGCCATGAAGCGGGCGTTGGAGCCGGCCTTGGAGAGCTGGCCGAAGGCACCGGCGGGCCTCAGCATGGAGGGCTTGACGAATTTGGAGAACATGGTGATTTATGGTTTGTTGGTTTTGCAGGCGACGGGTTTGAGTGAGAGTTGAGGCTCTTTAGTTGATCGAGGCCTTCCACAGGTGGTCTACATTTTGCCATTGGTTAGTATGAGAGGGCGGGAGCAAGCGGGAGCGGTGCGCTCGTACCAGAGATGTAGTCCTGCAAGCGGGTGTACGTTAGCCACAATGCCAGAGAGAGTGCAAAGACGATGGATCTGGGGATTGAAGAGGCAGTCACGGGGCTAATTGGGGAATTTGCGCGGCGGGTTGGGCGTGAGGCAGGGCGAAGATAAGGACTCGGTGGTATTCCTGCGCTACGGGCAGGGCTGTACGAGCGGGGAGGTACCTGAGAAGTGAAGATGGTCACAGCAGCACGCATTCGCGGCGATGTGTGTCGGGACGGGCGGGTGGAGAGGGGGGCAACGCTGGTGGTTGCTAGCAATAGGACGTCGTAGAGGTGGAGGAAGAGAGGGATGGATGTGTGTGACTGGAGTGAAGGAAAGAGGGCGCGACTAGCGGGTGGGGCCCAATCGCCCGCTTTGACGCAATTTTTATTCGCTGCCGGCCACCGCCCGACATCGCAGCCATTCACAACCACCTCCGCGCTATCTCCACTGCGTTGCTAACATCTTGTGCAAACCGATTGCCCGACGCCGCTTTCTGCTCTCTCGCGCTGCTCCGATTTTTTTCGTTGTGCAGTCCGCGCGATGATCGCCCGCCCGAGCCCGGTTCGTTTGGGTTGCACAACCGCTTCCTGTTGCGTCTTTGTCCAGCTGAAGCCACGCCCAGCCCAGCCAGCTTCTTGTTCTTTTTACTCTCAAACTTCTCAACAGCATGCCAACCGGGGCCGTCGTGCAACCCTTACCCGACCGACCGAGCACCACGCCGCGGAATTTCCGAGCATTTCGGCTAACAGTGACGTGTGAACCTGATTCGGAAAGAGCACGGTTCGCGTCTTTCGCCCTGGTCAGCACCGTTCAAGGACGTCTTCTCACCAACGAAACAAGACTTCGCCACTTCACGAAAGAGCACACTGGATGTCCTTCATGGAAGCACAACGTCCTTCGCGCCACTTTCCCCCTCGCGACCCGTGTACAGCCGCAGACGCCATACGCTGCTCGAAAAGGCAGCTGCATATCGTATTTCATGCTTTGTTCCTGTCCTTCACTCCGCTTCTGAGATCAGATGATGTTTGAATGCGCTGATCGTATGCACTGAATTTGCGGGGTACAGCCAGCTCATCCGAAAACCCCTACACAGCGCGGAGAGGGCGGCCCGTTGCGATTCACCCGCCCAATAGACAATCCCAATTGCTGTCTTTGCCCAGACCCCAAGCTCTGACCATTTGCCTGTGGCCGTCTTACTTGCTTGGCCATGCCGATTCTGTCACTTTCCATATGCCATGCCACCGCTTCCCATCCGTCCGCCAAGCCACCATGTCTCCCCAAAGTGTTTTATAAACGGCCTCACGGCCAGGTAATGGGCAGGCTGCGAGAGCTTCTACATGCACAATGGTAAGCTCTTACGCACTGATTCTGGCAATCGCCTCTCTTAGCAGGGCTTCGCCTGTTCGCAGACAAAGTCAGCTTCTCTCCCACTTCACTAGACTATACGACGTCGTCTTCTGACTTTCTACCAGGCACCGTAGGTTGGGACGCCGCTTACGTCAAGTCAGAGGCAGCTCTCGCCCAATTAACTCAGGGCGAGAAAGTGGGAATAGTCACTGGTGTCGGTTGGCAGAATGGTCCCTGCGTGGGCAACACCTCCCCAGTCCCCAAAATTGGATACCCGTCTCTCTGTATGCAAGATGGCCCCCTCGGCATCAGATTCGCACAGGGTGTCACAGCCTTCCCTGCCGGAGTCCACGTAGCCTCCACTTGGGACAAAAAACTACTGCACGAAAGGGGCGTTGCTATGGGAGCAGAAGCCAAAGGCTTGGGGGTCAATGTTCAATTGGGCCCTGGTACTGGTGCTTTGGGCAAGGTGAGTCCAACTGCATTTGTCTGAGGTTTGATTGCTTGCCAAGTGCTCACTGCTCCACAGATCCCCGAAGCAGGCCGTAACTGGGAAGGCTTCTCCCCGGACCCCTACCTTGCCGGAATTGCCATGCAAGAGACCATCATCGGCATGCAGTCCTCGGGTGTGCAAGCCTGCGCCAAACACTATATCGCGAACGAGCAAGAGCTCAACCGCAATACCATCTCCTCCAACCTCGACGACCGCACCATGCACGAACTCTACCTATGGCCCTTTGCCGATGCCGTCAACGCCAACGTCGCCAGCGTGATGTGTTCCTACAACAAGCTTGACGGCATGTGGGCATGCGAGAACGATCATATCCTCAACAGCCTGCTTAAGGACGAGCTCGCCTTCCGCGGCTACGTCATGAGTGATTGGAACGCGCAGCACTCAACCGTGCTGAGCGCCAACTCCGGGCTTGACATGACGATGCCGGGCGACGATTTCTCCGGCGGCGGCATTTACTGGGGACCCAACTTGACAGCCGCCGTCGCCACGGGCGAGGTACCGCAGGAGCGGCTGGACGACATGGTAAAACGCATTTTGGCGGCGTGGTACCTGACCGGCCAGGACACTGGCTATCCGCCCGTCCTCTTCAGCTCCTGGGACGGCGGCGCAGGCGGACCGGATGTGCAGGCCGACCACAAGAACGTCGCCCGTGCTGTCGCCCGCGACGGCATCGTCCTACTGAAGAACGAGAACGACACGCTACCCCTCGGCGGCGACAAGACGCCCGCCTCGCTCGCCATCATCGGCCAGTCGGCCATCGTCAACCCAGGCGGGCCCAACGCGTGCGAAGACCGCGCCTGCAACACCGGCCACCTCGCCATGGGCTGGGGATCCGGCACAGCTCAGTTCCCCTACCTCGTCGCGCCTCTGGACGCCATCCAGCCCCGCGCCAAGGCCGCAGGCACGACGCTCACGCTTTCGACAACGGATGACCAGTCCTCCGCCGCGTCCGCCGCCGCGGCCGCCGAGACGGCCGTCGTCTTCATCACCGCCGACTCGGGCGAGGAGTACCTGACGGTCGAGGGCAACGCGGGCGACCGCGTCAACCTCGACCCGTGGCACGACGGCAACGGGCTGGTGGCCGCCGCCGCCTCCGCCGGCAAGCCCGTCGTCGTCGTCGCCAACTCGGTCGGCCCGCTCGTCCTCGAGAGCGTCCTCGCCCACGACAACGTCGTCGCCCTCGTCTGGGCCGGCATCGCCGGCCAGGAGAGCGGCAACGGCCTGGCCGACGTGCTGTATGGCGACGCCAGCCCGAGCGGGAAGCTGCCGTACACCATCGCCAAGGCGGCCGGCGACTACGGGACGCGGCTCGTGACGGCGCTGGAGGACTGGTTCGAGGAGGGGCTATACATCGACTATCGGCACTTCGACAAGGCGGACATCGAGCCCCGGTATGAGTTCGGGTTTGGGTTGTGTAAGTGCCACCTTGACCCCCTATCCGCTCTACTTTCAGTCAGCTACATTTCGGGCAGGAGAGCACGCCAAGGGTTAGGAAGAGTAAGCAGGTTGCTGATGATTTCGCAGCATACACCAACTTTACCTATTCAGACCTTGTCGTCGGTGATGGCGGCGGCTCCCCCTACGGCCCATCCGCCATGACGACCGACCTTTACTCTCCGCTCGCCACCGTCACCGCCACCATCACCAACAGCGGCGGTGCCGACGGCGCCGAGGTGGCGCAGCTGTACCTCTCCCTGCCAGCCTCGGCCGGCGTTGATGCGCCCGTGCGGCAGCTCCGCGGCTTCGAGAAGATCGGCCTGGCTGCGGGCGAGAGCGGATCCGTCGAGTTCGTCATCCGCCGCAAGGATGCGAGCCACTGGGACGTGGCATCGCAGCAATGGGTGCTGCCGAGTGGCGAGTATGCCGTGGCCGTCGGGGCGAGCTCGAGAGACTTGAGGCTTGAAGGGTCGTTGGCGGTTTGAATAGTCACTGGCGTAGCGTAGGTGAGTTTGAACGGTAGAGAATCGACGAGGAAAAAAAACGAGGTGATCGAGAGCGTGTTTTACATTCCTGCATTTGCGATGTATACATGGGAAGCTAGAAAACATTCATGCCAGTTGGACGAACTCGGGTGGGTGATGCCTGGTACATAACTATCGGCCAGCCCTGGTTCCTTGATCTGAAATACCTCGACGCTTCCCAGAGCGGCCACTAAGAGGCCACTTAGAGGCCACTAAGAGGCATATGCTCTGGTACCCCGGGGACAAATGCCTTCGCACGGTATGGATATCTGGGCTTGCCTTGGAGGCGAGCATCTCCACGATCATTATTCCAGCGATTCGTTTCTTTGTGCGGCACTTCCAATTCTTCGGGGAATGTTCTTCTCAGCCAATCGATCTTTTCTTCAATTCTTGGAACTCAATCGCAGCCCGCTCGAAAACTTGTGTTTCCTCAGTCCAATGATGCTGTTCATGATGGCGTTGCTTCACTCTCCTTGAAATCTTCGACCACCCGGTAGAACCTTTCTGCAAAGCCGCTTCCTCGACGATCTTCTGCATGGCCTCATTGATCAAATCGTCATTTTCGTCGCTGAAGCAGAGTTGTCCTCTCCAGGCCACCTCGTACCATTCCATCGCTAACGCCTGGCGCGGATTGAGCTCAATCATGTGCAAAGCCGAGTCAGTATCAGGGTCTCGGTACGCGCGCCAGAAGTCCGCTCCGATAAGCTTGGTTCCCGGTGGCTTACGGAGCCCTTGGATCTCCTCGTCACCCAGGTAGTAGTACCACCATTCGACGCTGTTGCCATTCTTCTCCAAGTGCTGCATTTCATGCCGTAATTCTTCCTCGGGAATCTGCCCGAGGGGGGCGTTGTAGAAGTGACCGAGCGCCCTCGCTCCTTTCCAGATTCCAGAGGCCGCGGCCTTGGTCATGTATTCCACCCATTGGGCAGAATAGCGGTCCGTGTTATCGGAAGCAAGTCCCAGAAACGCCCTCGGGTCGTCATGTTTCTCCGCGCCCAATTTGAAAGCGGCCTTAGCCTCTTCCCTGTTGCCTTCCTCAGTATGCAGCTGCGCCAGCATCGTCCATGGGCTTTCTTCCCTGGAGGCCTCGAAGTCTTGGAAGAAAAGACCACTGTATTGCTGATGCATAGTCTCGGCGTCCTCATGGCGCGGGGCGGCAGCGCCGTATTTATTGATTGCGTCATCGAGCATGGAAATTGCCTCCTTCCTGCTGCCGGATGTGGCCAAAATCTTGGCTTGGAAGACCATAGCCTCTGGGATTTTCCGGTGGACGAGCAGTCGTAAGTGTCTCCGCGCAAGTGCCAGTTCATCCGAATCGTAAGCCTTGCGCAGGCGGGAGACGACGAACGCGTCCTGCCTCGCGGCCATACGCAAGAGGTACAGAGTTGCTGACTCGATTTGGTTTGCGGAGGCGGCAAGCATGATTCTCTTGCCCAGATCCCGAATCATGGCGGCGTTCCTAGGGTAGAGGCAGGCGCGGGCGAAGAAGGGCATGTCTTCAATAGCGATCTGGTGGTCTAGATTCTTTCGTGAGCCGAGTTGGAGGTGGGTCTGTCGAGGAGAGCGCACCTGAGCACAGTTTTTTTGCGGCAGGACCGTCGAGTTTACTGCTCAGTTCTCTCATGTCTGCCAGGAGCGCCAACGCCTTTTCTGGATCGGCTTGGACCAATCCAGACTCCTTCAACCCTTGTAGCAGGGCAAGAGGCGGCAGCAGCTTTGAGGAACGCTCGTTGGCGGCCTGAATGTCCTTCTTTTCTTTATCGGTCAGGACTCTGGGCTTATTACGCCATTGCTCGCGCCTGGTAGAGGGCGCTCTCGGCGCTGGAGCTTTGGCGTAGTGGCGGCGGTAGACATCCGCAGAGCGGCAGAAGATGCACACATTGGCTCCGGGAGGAGGCCATGCAATTGCCCGGCGGGCAAAGTGGCGTGAGAGCTGCTGCGAAAGCATTGTCGACGCGCATCGAGCAATAAGGTAGGCGGAGACGGGAGCTCTCGACGGGAAGCGCGACACGAGGTTGTTCCGAGCCGGCTCTTCACCGCCCGCTGATCCGCGCCTTGTGGCCTAACTTTTTTGCGGGTCTCCCTCCATCTTTCTCTGTTCTGTTCTGTTCATGTTCCATCTCTCGCTCGTCCTCCGCCTCCTCCGCCCGCCACCTTGACCAAGTTCCCGATCGCGAAGACGCCATGGTCACCACCCGACGCGGCGCCGACACCCAGAGCCCGCAGATCGGCTTCGTGACCCGCTCCGCCCGCAAAAGGTTCATTGACGACTCTGCCGCCTCGACTCCCACTCGGAACAGCAAGAAGAGGAGGTCCAATTCTGCCGAGGACCAGGAAGACACGCAGTCAGCCCGGACTACTCCAGATTTATCCACCCCCGTGCGCCGCAGTACTCGTGGCCGCCCAAGCCAAGAGCCTGTACCAGAAACGCCAACCGACGAATCCGTCTACGGCACCCCGGCAGGAGACGACACCCCGTCCGTGTACGCGACCCCGGCTACCAACCTGCGCCCCGGCCTTCGTGGCGCTTCCTGTCCTTGCCCTCCGCCCTCTGTGACACCCAAGCCCCGTGCCCGCGCTCCTAGATCAACTCCCTCGAAGCCCTCGAAATTAGCTTCTTCCCAGACAGTTGGAGACGAAGCCGAAGAAGCAACTATGGAGGACAACAAATCCGAGACGGAGATTGCTCCCATGAACACGCGCATCCGCTTTGGCAGCGAAGATCCGCCTGTCATTCCCGAACCTGCCTCTGAGTCCGTGAAGGTGGAGATTGCGTCCTCGACCGCTGAACAAGAGGAAGAAGATAGCGACGACGAGGCCCCCGAGACTGTTACAGCCAGCAGTGCCCGCACTCAGGTTCGTGCGGCTGATGAGGAGGCTGCAAAGGCTGTTGAAAGGTAAATACTCGTCTTTGTTGAAAAGGCACAGCACTGACAATCCACAGGCAAGAAGCCGAAGCCAAGCGCAAGCGCCAGGACCGTGAAGCCCGCCTCCGCGAACAAGCTGCAGCCGCGAAGAAACGCAAACCAGAGCAGGAACCCAGGGAGATCCCGGCCGACGTTGCCTCCAGCGCCACCATTCAAGCCTCGGATCCGTCGGCTCTCCTTAAGCCCTCCAAGCCCGCTTACGATCTCCATAATCTCCCCGCTCTTCTTCCCGACGACCTCCTTGCCGCTGCACCGAAGGTTCGTCCGGCCACCCCAGAGCCTGAGGATGAGTCGGCGCAAGCCGATGCCACGGCCAGGAAGGAGAGGGTGAACAAGCACCTGAAGTTCTTGGATGAGAAGCCGGCAAAGGATGTCAAGAAAGGTCCAGTCAAGGTGCGGGTTTTGGAAAAGGGAAACAAGTTCTTACCACCCAAGACTTCGACCTCCGGAAGCCGAAGCGTGAGGGATACGTGGCTGCAGGGCAGGAAGATGAAGGAGACCAAGAAAGGCTCGTTCGGAGGTCTGGAGAGGAAGAAGGTTGGTGGCGGATTTTTGAGGAAGTAATCGCAGTTATTGAGACTCCCGCAAGCGGTAACGGATGGCGTTTTGGGAGCGAGTTGATACCTCGGGTTCCTCGCATAAAACTTACTTTACGGAATATTTCAGCGTTTCGCCGTGAACACTCTGTTCCCCTTGAAGTTGCCATGCTGTAATAACTTCGTTACTACCTCGCGAAAAATTTTGTCTGCATGCGGGCTTATAATCACATACCGTTTTTATCGACCCCACAATGGGTTACAGAAAATTAGAGCCCTGTTATTTGGGCAGGGGAAACAAATTTCCAGACATAGATATGATCCTTTTAAGACCTGCTACCTGTGTTGGAGAAAATGTCCGGACGTAGGCATAAGTTTTCAGACCATAAGAATGCATCCAGACAAGGAATTCAAATACCCATGTAAAGTAAGGTACAATATCTCTATAGGCTCAGATCTTTAAGATTCACGGTGCCCCAATTCACCTATCTTGTCTTCACAGCAAACTGAAAAGCCTTCAAGACCAAAGCAAGTTGTTGCCCTATTCGTTAAAGTCGCTTCGAACCCGGTCACTCTTTGTGATAATCGCCCCTTTTAGTGACACTACGAACTGGCCTGCACACTTATGTACTCTACCGCGCCTTATAATTTATCAAAAATTTAGGGGGTTTCGCCATAGTCCAGCGACTTCCTGGTACCGGAATCCGTCTCGGAGATATATCTTCTCACGTAGGATCTCCGATCCTTGCCGCCACCAATGGCCTTCGTCCCCTCCCCTCCCCTCCCCTTCTAGCTTTGGGGCTAAGTATCGAGATTTCCGGTAGAGCATGGTAGAGGAACCGGCCCCCAAGATCTGGATCCTGGGTCAATAAGCGGTGTCGGAGTACCGAAGCCTAAATCAACCGCATGCGCCGCCGTCTATCATCATGACCCATACCACTAAGCGGCAACATCACTCGACAAGATCCACTCAAGCGTGACTACTCCGAACAATATAACTGGAGCAACAACGACGAGAGAACAGAAAGAGAAGGTCACCAGATGGCTCCGACCAAGCAAGCCGACCAGCCCGCCGCGAAACGGTCCTATCACAATACCTCCTCAGCCTACACCCTTCCCAACGAGTAAGTTCGGAAAGCGTCTCCTCCCGCGTAGATAAGATCCACGCCCTCTCCAGCCACTCCTCTCATGCGCAGCTTCGTTTTGCAAAGCGAGCTCGAGCACACCCGCCTCGACGCCCAGGCCGATGCCCTCGACGCCATGCTCGGTGGCCGCATCACGCGCGCCAACCTCGACCTCGACCTCGATCCCGGCGCCGCCGGGGTGACCAAGATCCTCGACATCGGCTGCGGCACGGGCGCGTCGACCATCGCGCTCGCGCGGCTCCATCCAAATGCCGCCGTGTACGGGCTGGACATCTCGCCCGTGCCAGCCGCCGGGCGCGCCGCGGCGCCCGCCAACGTCACCTTCATCGAAGGGGTCGACTTCCTCAAAATCCTACCAGCAGCAGATGAAACCGAGAAGAAAGAGAAGGAGAAGGAGAAGGAGAAGGACACCCTCGACGCCGCCGCCCCCCATCCATCCCCGACCAAACGCCAGGAGGACCGCCTCTCCTCCATCCTGGCCCCCGGCACCTTCACCCTCCTCTACGGCCGCCTCCTCGTCTTCGGCATCTCCTCCTGGCCCACCTACTTCCGCACCGCGCACCACCTGCTCCGCCCGGGCGCCGGCAACCTCGAGCACCACGACGTCGACCTCGCCTGGTACGCGCCCTCCCTAACGTCCCCCGAACCAATCTCCCCCTTCTGGCCCTGGGCCCGCGCCCTGCGCGCCGGCCTCTCCCGGCAAGGCCTTGATATTTGCGCCGGCACCGCCGCGGCGCAGGGTATGCGCGACGCCGGTTTCGTGCATGTGCGGCGCGAGGGGCGCGAGCGAGACGGAAAGCCCTTCGCTTTCGCCTTCACCAGCAACGATGGCGAGTTCCCGGAGAGCGGCCCGCTGGCGGAGTACGTGGGCAAGTTTCTGAGCGTGGGGTTCAGGGAGTTGGTGAGGAAGGTGGTCGGCGGGTCTGGGGAGGTGGATGGGGAGACGCTGAAGGGGTACATGAAGAGCCTGGAGAAGGACTGTCTGGGGCAAAGGGGCGTGCATTGTAGGTATTGGATTACGGTGGGGAGGAGGCCTGGTGAAGGCGAAGGAGAGGGGCTGAAGGGGGAGGAGGGGAAGTACCTCTGAGAATCGTTTCTGCCTCTTTTTTCGTTTCGATTTTTTGGGGGATTTTGATGAAGAGAAAGAGGGCGGGGAGGATACGGCCTGTAGTTCGGTGAAGAGCAACTTCGTTCTACTGATGCATTCATGCTTCGAATGAAACTCGCTGACGAGACGCCGTACTAATCACTGATATCCTCCGCCCAACCCCTCAAAATCCCAGGTGCAGGGCTGCTGCATAGCGTCCGCATCCCACATTGTCATATCTCCCGTTGCCCACTCCTGCCAGAAACTCGGGTCAAGCTGGTCGAAAATGTCATCCTGACTGATGTGCTCCAGCTGCATTGGCTCGCCGCCTATGTTAACATTCAAGCTCGCACCGTCGTTCCCCCCTGCAGCCGCACCCACAGGGGCTGCTGGCGCCGCTGAACCGTTCGCTGCCGCGGTCTCCACGGCCTTTGCCGCCTTTATGCGGCTGTCCTCCCTGGCCTCGAGCGCATCAGCCGTGCCCTTCTGCTTTGCTTCATTCCACGCCTTGATGAAACGCAGTTTACGGGCGAAAAATGTAAAGAGCGGATTGTCGGCAAGGGGAACTTCTGCCACGGCGCGCCCCTCCTCGTAGCGCGCTGACAGTTTCATCATGATGCCACCAAAGTCAAGGAACTCTTGAGCGTACGCTTGATCCCAGCCCGGGCACTCGAGACGCGTCAGTTTTGACAGGGCAATGATAGTGCTTGTGAGCTGCGCGAAGTGCATGAAGGGCACGTTGATCAGGCTCGATATCGGAATCTGGTAGTACACGTCGATGTAGGCCTTGGCGGCGTGCATACAGCCATTGAGCATTTCCAGTCGCCGATAAGTATAGTCGCCGTATTGCGGCGTACCTGGAAGAGAACTCAGACTGATCTCGTACAGGTATATTTCCGCGCTGTAGTAATGCAGCCACAAGGTAGCTGAAGCGGCCAGCGTGTCAGACTTGCTGGCCAGGCAATCCATGACCGGATCTCGTACTTACATTGATCTGCAAGATTCGCTGGAAGTGATTTCTTGAAATTGTCGAGTTCACCGTGGAGGGCCTTAACAAACATGGCTATCGGAATCATGGTGTCGGTGGTGAAATCGTCGATGGGCACTTTCCGCTCAATGCGTTGAACAATACCCTGGAGACGCACGAGATAGACGAGGTACTGATCCGTCGGGTACTCTTGAGCCTCTTCCAGGTGGCGGCAAACACCAGCTAGCTGGGCGCTGTACCGCAGCGAGTCATATCGTTTTGCCCACTGGGCCACACTGGATGGATAAGTCAGTGTGCACGGCAGGAGGGCAAGCTGGCACGGTCACGACATAGGAACGTACATGGTAGACAGGTAGAAGCACCCGAGCAGAGCGCGCCGCTCATCTGATGTATGCAGCTCAGAATTGGCAAGCTCTCCGTGCGCGCTCCGGGTGACACCCCTCTCGAGCCTTTCGGATCCATAGTCGCGCGCCCCCCGCTTCAGTCCGAGATCGATCACCAACCCTACGGCAAGCTGCAAGAGATTGGTTGTCTGCGGGTTAGTGAAAAAATGGACGTGATACCTGTGCATCCGGGTATCAGCACTGCAGATGCTGCAAGGGCGGTTGTACAAGAATCGGGAGACACGACAGATCCGTGCACATCAACGGTGGTACATAAAGCGGGAAGACGTACCAAGCCAGCCACACAAGGATACCCTGCAGTAAATCAACGCTTCTTCTACCCTTGATCAACAGTTGCGTGGTGAGCTCGCCCATCAATGCATGTCCAAGCGCTCGCTGCTTGGCCAGGTCCTGGATGGAGGCCACGACGATGATGGCCTTCAGCAGGAACGGCTTGGTGTCACGCAGAGTCTGGACTGTGGCATCCGGGGGGATGATGACGAAGGGAAAGTACTTGGACATGTAGGTCCGATAGTTAAACAGGCATTCTGCAGTTCTAGCATCATCGGGTTCGAGTTCCGACGGGTCGCATGGTACGTGGACAGGACGGGCACTGAAGGCCCCTCTCTCACCAGAGATTTGTGGGGAGCTTGGTCTCGGGCGCGGCGGAGCATTGTCACTGGGTTCAGACGGAAGGGTATTGGTAGTACTGGGAGTGTATTGCGGGCGTTCAGGTGTCGCTGAGGAGGATGACTGATGGGCATGTCTAGGCTGGCCCTGTCCCGGCGGGTTGCTGGCCAGCAGCGTTACGAGCTCGTCCAATTTCTGTTCCAACCGCGCAGTCCTAGTCCATGGCCAACGGCCTCTTCATTAGCATGACGGACGAGTTGCCTCAAAAGACTTGGAGAGGTCTGGCTGGAAGATTGAAGGTGGACCCTTGGCATGCTAGATCCCGGCGTGGATCGAGCAAGCGACTCGCGTGACCGTCGGGTCGGGAGGACAAGCGCGGCCGCGGGCGATTGCAGGAGGATCGGAGTCGGTGGATTGCAAAAAGGAGGGCCGGTACAATAGAGATGCAGAGAGGCGGAGGCTGGAGGTGCCGCAGCGCCAAGTCCGACATGGCCTCATGGGCCATGATGAGGGCCGTGGTTGGGAAAAGGAAAGAGGATCGCCACGTACTTGGCAGTGGGTGGCTTTCTCTTCCGCGTGCTTGGAGCGTCTCTCACACAGACGCGCCTCAGGCGGTGGCAGCTGGTCGAGTCAGCCAATGGAGAGCGGACACGGCGGCGAAGTAATCACCGTTCACAGTCACTGCTTGCGGCGCCGGCAACAGGGACACATTTCGTCTTGGCCACGGCGCAGTTGCGACACGCGCGGGCGAACTGGGGCGCAGCGGCGGACGCGGGCGCGGACGCGGACGCGGATGCAGCAGATGCTCGCGGCGAGGTCATTTTAGGGTGGTGGAGAGAGTCAGCGTAAGCGTATGGAAGTGCAACGATGCGGCTGGCGGAAGCTCCGGCGCCCGCTTCCGTGGCTGTGGGTGAGGGCCTGCGAAGTGGTGGCCGCACTGGCCGCCCCTTGCCACCCCAAGCTCCTGCGCCGCTGCCTCCTTTGGCGGGCCCTAGCCACGCACCCACGCAGCCAACGGGGCCCCTTTCCCGCCGCTGATGCTGATTGATGTGTGCGGCCTCTCCTTTTCGCTTCATCAGCCTGTCGTCATCCGCCCAGCTCTTGCAATATCCCGTCGCCGTCTCTCGCTCGCGTACGCACTGTCCAGAGATCTCCGCGCCCCAGCAAAGCCTGAGTTTACTTACCCTTATGACGTGTGCCGGCATCTTCCCTGGGCGTTTCAGCAGCTGCAGCCAGCAGAAGGCCGACCAAGCCCGGAAACAGGAGGCCGCTCTGTGCCCAGCAGTAGGAACGCGCGTTCGCCGCGAGCCAACCACCGCCCGCTAATTGCACCTGCCACCACGACTTACCAAAACAGAGCCTGCGCCCAGGTCCGTCGATTGGGTGCCATAGCTCGCTGTCAATCTCAGCCTGAGCCACAGTCTTCATGCGCACGGAGGCATTCGGTCCTAAGCAAGCCTTTTCCCTGAGCCCCTTCGCCCCAGCGTTCCAGAGCCGCTAGGAGCATGCTCGATCCGGCAATGCTCGCAGCCTGGTGCTGCCCAAAGCGCTTCTTCATCCATGTCCGAAGGAGCGCTGCGGCTGTTCCTGACCCGGAACCGCTCGTGTGCTGAGTGTCTTTCAATGCCCGCAACGTCGGCCTGGCTTGTTGCATCAGCCAGGCAGCTGCCATGATGAGGCTTCAAGGAGGCTGACCGCTATGTGTGGCTCCAGCCCGCTGCTTCAGGGCGTCCACTCGCAATTTGCCCCCCACATCCGCTCCTGCCAACCGTCATGATTCCCCAAAAACACCAAAGAGCTGGCTTAGCATCTCCATCCCCTGCCGTTGCATCCGCGACGCTGTAGGCCAGCTGCCGCCGTATCCCAAGCGTCTGCAGGTTGTTGAACCGGTACTCTCACAGACTTGGAGGCTGGATCTGATGCCAATGAGACGAACTAACAGGAAATGAAGGTAGGATATGACTGCGGATATTAACACTTCATTGAGGTACAGTCGTACAATATTTAGTCGAGGGAGCTTCCCTCGTCCAGATACATTATCGTACGTCGTCGCTCTTGCTAGCAGGCATACCCCCGGCCAGAAGCAGACCACACGGACTGTCCATTTAATATAACCAAGGCTCAAATTCAGCCTTGTGCCTTGTCAATTGCCCCCGATATGCCCCACAGTGTTTCGTCGTCCTTTCGAGGACAGCGGTGAAGGACATATTCTGGAGCCGCTCTGTCGAAACCGGATGTGGGGTCCCGACATCTCTATCTGAGGGAGGCGATTGAAGTTCAACGCTGCGTGACACGCGGGGTGGCAAAGATCGTACGTACACCCTGCCCCCGTTCCTGGAGGAAGCGGCCGTGGGTACACCCGTGCTCAAAACAGCCTGCGCAACGTCCAGCATCACCATGCTAGCATACCAAAGGTCTCTGTGCTGATGCTGTAAGCCGCAGGCTCGTGCTACTGGCAAATCGTAGGGTTGGAGTGAGATTGTTCCTTGGTGCCGTTATCCGCGCCATCTTAGACGACGGTAGAGTGAACTGCTGTCTTCGCAAACGATGGAATGCGGGGTGGCTTATTCTTGGCTGATCACTGATGTGCCTGGCGTCGGGGATCACCAATGCCGATGTTTCGATATGCCGTGAGCCGATTCTATTCGTGCGCCGCGGGCGAATAAACCACCGAAAAATTGCGCGGTTGAAAGCGCCATCTTGCAAGCGTGGGAATAATGGAAGTTTCTAAGTGCCTTGCGATCCATGCGGGCAACCCGCGCCACCTGATAGCCGAACTTAGTCCAGTCAGCATTCTTAAAGCCGATTCCCCTGTGACATCCCAGCTTTGGAACGCTACGTCTCATCCGTCCCGGACAACTTCAAGAACATTGATCTCGATACTATAGCCCCTGGAAGATCTGGATCTTGTCACCTTCTCAGATGTCTTACAGGGGACCTTGTAGGCTTGAAGCTACGCAGGCATTTAATCGCGGTTCCAAAAATAAGACACTGACAGGGAATGGATACACAATTAGGAAAAGGCACCTCGGTAGGAGCAAAGTCCTTGTAGCTCATTGTGGCTCTTGGATGGCAAATGATGACTGGCAGGTTGTGAGTGAAGCACCAAACCAAATGCGTACTCTCCCTCTCTGCGAACCATGGCAGATGACAATTTCAATTTAGTTACGAAATTGAACAGTTTCAGATAGGCGCGCAATGCTCGCAGTGGTTCTTCTGCTAGCAGAGTGATCGCCGCTACGAAGGATTTAAACGTGTAATGAGCTGCAGCGAGGAAGCTCGCCAGATGACAGCAAAGGGTCTAGGTGGCCACGTGGAGTGGATGCGGGTCTGTCCGTGCTTCAGTAGTTCGTTGGCGAGCGCAGATGTTGCCTATGTGATTGTTGAGCCGGGTGGCGGCGTTGGCCAGGAGGTCGAACGGCTCGTATCGAGTGTACCTAGCACGGAAAGCCACAAGTCCAGTCTAGCGGAAGTGAAGCTTTAGTCTTATGCGGTTAGGCATGTGTAAGACCGCTCTTCTACCGAGGACTGGCCACGCGAAGAATCAGCCGTGGCTTGCAGCGACAATGCGGATGTGACACAGACCCGAGTCATAGATCTTATTCGCCCGCTTGAAGCGGCATCTTGATGGTAGAACCACAGGGTGGGGGCGGTGCAGAGGAGATCACTCCGGGACAGATTCGCGAATCTAAGTCGCGAATCGTGTTGGGCGGCTGTTGATATCTGCGATTTTGCCGATCCGCAAAGCTCTTGATGTATAGCTGAATGAGCTTGCTTCCGCAGCTGGACTGCTGAGTCTGAAGTCTGAAGGCAAGCTGCAGCTACATAGTAGGGTCTCGGGACGCCATCGCACGTGGGAAGCGGATGTTGAGCCGGATACACCAAAAATCCTGGCGAAAGGTGCCGTAGTTCGAGTTCCAGCGTTTGAGTCCATGCCCCTCTTGGGCAAGACATGGCTGCGACCGCTTATTTTTGTACTGGCGCTACCATCTTCCCGGTCCGCCAGTCTTAGCGTCGAAGGTGTTCGCAAAGGAAAAAGTGGCGTGCCCGGGGCTGTGGAAGTTGCTCTATCCAGGGCCCTGCCTATCCACTTGCTCGGTCCCGCATCTTACCAGAGATTACCCCTCTACCATTGCAAAACTAGGCATGATGGACGCACACGATCCTGAGCGAGCAGTCATCAAGGGGCTGATCATCGCTTTCAGCTTTTATGACCGCGAGCATTGGAGGTTTACGGACTAGCTGCGGTTAGAAGGGTCTTTAGCGGGGCGCATCACTACAGCGTGGCAGCCGGGCTGCCGTGTTTGGGTACGAATGCACCTCGTCACATTTCAACGCGGACGTGAATCGGGGCTTTTTGTAAATAGCCTTTTCTTGGTGGAGCCGCAGGACAAAAGCTTGTCGGCACAATGGACTGAGGAGCCTAGCTATGGTCGCCGCCATGCGCGCCCCACCATGGCCTGGGCACTGCTGGCGCAGTGAATGTCGCAGCCTGCGCTTGCTGCGTAACATGACGCTTCGCCTCGCCGTTGGACGTTGCTGCTCCCGGGTAGCGACGTTCTCATACCGCGGGACGCACGCGGCACCCGCAAGGAGGCCCAACTGGAGACAACGCAGGCACGACCAGAGCGGCAGGATTTGAGGCTGCCACTAGGCCACAGCTCGCGCAGGAAAAAAACGTGGGTTCGGCGGGGCGGGTGCTGCTCGCCGCGAGCCGTAAGGGGCTTCTAGGGCCATTCTAGAAGGAATTAGCAGCAATTGGGGCGGCCATTGGGGCGGCTTGTTTGGGAGGGGGTGGGCTGTGGCTCCGGAGCCATGGACGACTGCGGCGCTGGATGACGCCGGCGGCTGGCTAGTTCTGACCGAGGCGGGATGCCACACAAAGGCAGCGTCGTCCAGCGCTCATCAGCAGGAAGACATCTGGGCGGCAACCGTTGATGATAAGGCGGGCAGCAGGTCGAGTTGGGGGCTAATGCGCGCCAGATCCCCAGGCGGTCCCTGCTTGCGGCTTTGAGCAGAGCTCCGCATCCGCTCGCAGTGATCACCGCGGCGCGGGCTAGCGGCACGCGCAGGCGTGAAGACAGGGTGGCGCGGCATGATGCAGGCGGGCTGCAGCATGCGAGATGGCTCTGCGCGGCGCTGTGCGAGGCGGGCGATGACGATGCGCGGGCAGCGGCGGCTGCACTCTTGCTCCAGGCCGCGGTCGAGGCGGTTTGATCTGCGAGTGCGAGATGATGATCTTGCTCTGGAGAGAGGGAGGAGGAGAAGCGCCCCTAGGCCGGCGCTCGCTGCCACCCCCCCCCCCCCCCCCCCCCCCCCCCCCCGGCGGGGCCCCGGCCGGGGGGGGGGGGGGCCCCGGCGGACACCCCCCCCCCGCCCCCGCCCCCCCCTCGCGGACAGAG